>CM049413.1:23622500-23720000 GCA_026929865.2 Hyperoplus lanceolatus
GTAGTTACTCAGAATTCCTCATGGGGGCGATGGTAGTTATACGAACTATAGCTTTAAGAACGACGAGGTAAAACTGACAGGATAAGAGCCGGTTTAAAACAGGGAACTCAGTTGATTGTGTAGATGTTGATGTGTCTCTCTTTGCCTCCCCCCAGCTGTTCTCCGGTTGACGGACAGTGTCAGTGTTTACCAAACATGATTGGTCGTCGCTGCTCTAGCCCCGCCCCCGGGTACTTCCTTCCTGCTCTGGATTACTTCCTGTATGAGGCAGAGCTCGCTGCGCCGCTGTATGGAGGGAGACAACCGTATCATCCTCATACTGATCCTACACATACTCCTGATACTCCTCCACCTTCCCCTTATATCCCTATACCTGAAACATATCCACCTTATCCTTATATCCCTATTCCTGAAACATATCCACCTTCCCCTTATATCCCTATACCTGAAACGTATCCACCTCCTCCATATATCCCTATACCTGATACTTATCCACCTTATCCTTATATCCCTATTCCTGAAACATATCCACCTTATCCTTATATCCCTATACCTGAAACGTATCCACCTCCTCCATATATCCCTATTCCTGCTACTCAGCAACCTTCTTCTCTGGTGAGTATTACACCTGCAGTATTTCTATGTATTTAAACCTCCTATACTAGGAACTTTGAAAATAATGTGAAACAGTCAAATGTTTTCCTCTAATGATCACCTGTTTTTATATGGTTGTTATTAATGTCTTTGCTCGAGGCTGAATACCCGCCCGCCAACTCAGACCAAACCATTTAGGCAGGCAGGCGGGGAAAGCCTGTTTTTACTCTACTAAATCAAAGTTTACTTTGCTTCATCATGGTCATATTACCTTTAGTAATCTGACATAGTCACATGTAGGCTATATAGATTACCTCATACCATGCATGCATCCTACTGTCTCTCTTTCACTCGCTTCCCAAACAAATGCACACGCTGCCGGCACGCGCTAGCAAAGATCTTTAAGACAGCGGGTGATGGTGTGGTAAAAACACTACCGCTTTGGTCCAAAGGGGGAGCTAGGATCAACAACATCTACAAGTTCCTCCTAGCTACTTTAACCTGTGGTATTTAACATGTAGTAAGCCTATTTGTTTATTTAATGTGTAGTATTTCTGTATATTAAATAGTATTCCCATGTATTCTATGATAGTATTCTTGTGTATTTGCAGCTGAGCCTGTTGCCTCAGTGTGAGAGTTTCCTTAGAGAGCAGGGCTATGATGTCATCAAAGATGTCACTGGACAGGCCGTTCTGGTCCGGAGAACAAGGCGTCGCCGGCGGAGACAAGGACAGGTGAGACTCCTTCTTCTGTTTCTCATCAAACATCCCTTTCAGAAAAAAAGCCACATTGTAAATCGCAGAAATGCATCGTGGGAATGAATCTGAACAAACAACCACTCCCACACCTAGCCTGGTCCTACCAGACCATTGTACTTCATTTCATTGGTACAGAGGGTCTGGAATCGTTTAAATCACAAACGTTAACTCACTTGAAGGCGGTGTCTGTTGAAGTTTAAAACTATTGGATCTGCCCAGTGCCACTCTGGATCTGGCATCCAATCGCATAACGGTTGGTCCTGATTTATGCCATGCGCCGGATTCGGACTAGAACTGAAACTCAACGTCATTGTTCTCAGCCAGTCCCTCTGTTCGCTGATTGGACCGCCACAAATATGGTGGAGAAAACCCACTAATATACTGCAGACCCAGACTGACTACTGAAGGGAAATGAAAATTGAGCCAAAGTACCTAGGCGGGTGTTGCCAGGCTACTCCCACACCTAGGTTGGAGGTTTAAACTAGAATTACCTCTTCATGGTTATATGCCTCCATACAATAGCTGAATGGTGAAAATCCAGTGGTGGTAGGCAATGCTTTAAAGAAAGTAGAGCTCCTAAGAAGCTACAATATGGTACAAGGTCACTACCAACGCATAATATGTAAGGTGACTTTTACTTTTGACCTCCTAAATCTAATCAGTTATTTTTTTAGTTGGAGTGGACATTTGTGCAAAGTTTGAAGAAAATCTCTAGACTATTTGAATATTTAATAGTGTTTCCATGTATTTGCAGCTGAACCCGGGCCTTTTGCCTCAGTGTGAGCGTTTCCTAAGAGAGCAGGGCTATGATGTCACCAATGACGTCACAGGCCGGGCCCTTCTGATACGGAGAACACGGCGTCGCCGACGGAGACAAGGACAGGTGAGACGTCTCATCCATGATTCTGACCAATGGGAGGCTTCAGATTCCAATTCAGAAAACTCTATTGTCTGTCAGAAAATGGTTATGCAAACAGAGGGTCCACCGTAGCTAGCAACATGCCCGTTTACAGAGCCCCTCTGACTCCACCTACAACAGCAGTTTCTCCTTCTTCCCCTAGATTATTTTCAAAGATGGAGGCAGTATGTCCTCACAATCCTGCTACCTGTCAATACTGTGTGTGCACAAAACAAAATCCAGCGTTAATACTCAGCCTAGTAAAGTGGTATGCAAAGAAAAGGGGCCACGGTATAGCTAGCGACATGCCCGTTCACAGAGCCGTCACTGTGCATGTGTTTTTCTCCTTGCAGAGTGGAATCTCTCTGGAGGCGGGTCAAGCTCTGCAGATCATCCCCCGTCACAGAACAGCTGGGCAGCCCGTTACTTGGACCGGCCTGGGATTGGTCAGAGTGCTGTCGGGGGCGGGGCTTAGGTTCACCGTGGACAACCTCCCGGCCTCCACGGAATACAGACTGGTGATTCGCTACGAGCCCGAGGTGAGATTAAATCCTCAAATGAAACTCTAATTTTTTTTTATGGCTTACTGTTGGCTTAAAGATTGATTTAAATATTTCTATTGCTTGTTGTTAAGGTTTGAAATGGTTCAGCGCCTTCTTATTTATCAGTGTTATTAACATGTTCATACTCCAATCAAGGCAGTGAGGTCATCCAATCAGACGGTCCTGCATGTTCCCAGATCAAGATTTAAAAAGATAAGGTTTCTGAGCCTTTGCAATGGCTTCTCCAAATCTTTGGAATGGTTTACATAGGCATATATAAGCCGCCCGTTCAAGTCCTTGCTTAAGACCCATCTTGACACCTTGGCCTCTTTCTACTGTTGTCTGTCTTGTGTATTTTTTTTTGTGTATATCATCCACACTCTGGTCAACTATGGCTGTTTTTAATGTGCTATATAAATACAATTTGAACTTGAACTTGAACTGTGCAGGCACCATGTGATTGGCTGGCTACAGTCAGCATCACCACAGTGTTTCCAGGCGACGGCAGGTGCAGCAGCGAAACGACAGGAAGTAAAACTGTGACTCTTTCTGGTAACTCCAGGTGAGACGTGACATGATGCTTCATGAAGCAAATTCATTTTTCATGATGATATCTATAAGTTTAATACTTTATCCTATTCACCTGCAGTGTCTTAAATCTTCAGACGTTTCGTGGAGAGTCACAAAATGAATCAACCTGTTTCCTGTTTGTTTCTTTGTGTGTTTGTCAGAGGGGCGGTCCTGGACTCGCCGCTGTGTCTGAATGCAGGCGGTCGTTACTTCGTGGATATTGTCTTTGACAAACCTGCAGGTTCTGACGTGGCTCACATTCTGATAGACTCGGTGAGAAGCAGAAAATCAGTTTTATTGAAATAGCCCAATATCACAAATGCAGAAATGTTTTCCTCATTGTGCTTCACGGTGTCCATAAATAGTATAACACCCTCTGCCCTCAGACCCTAAACTCCACTGAGGAAAAACACACACAGTCCCGCTCATACTTAGTGTTGATATTCTTCCAACACTTTTTGAAAGTGGTGTACTATGGTTAGAGCGCATACGATAGAGGCATCTACTTTATGGATTTTCAACCTATTGTCACCAAATTTGGTATACAGCCTTAGACGACATTCACGTGTATGCAATTTATTTTCCAACATTGATCGTGAAACATGACTAAAACGTCTTCAAGGGCTAAGATGCTAAATCGCCATAAATGTTTGAACAACTGTCAAATCATCACCAAATGTGTTAGACTTCTTCAGAACAAGTGTGGCAATACTGGCACCAATGCATCTTTCAGCCCAATAGGGGACCCCGTCAATGCCAAGCTAGTGGTTAGTGACAGACGACAGGCACATTCAAAATTTCCTCTGGAACCGTTAACCGTTGTTATTTTCCTTATGTTGTCTGTGTAGATGGGTCTGATTCCCAGCATTGAGTCTGTCACAGACTTCTGCTCCCAGAACGACCTGGACGCTTTCAGACGTTTCCGCTGCGTTGGATTGGCTGCTGAGCCTAACCCTAACCCAGAACAACCTCTGCCTGATGTCTGTGAGGAGCTGGGCATGAGCATGTCTGCCAGAGTCCACAACGGAGCCGTGCGTAAGTAAATACCATGAAAACATCTAGTAACACTTTATATTAAGGGTATCATCAGGAATTCATGTCGGACTTCATGCATGAAAATGAATGAATTCATCCATGTAGTACTTCATGAACTACCAGTAATTCACTAGGATGTTTGGTATCTCATGCATGATTTAACACAGGGACAATACATTAATTAATGCATCAGCTAAGGTATGTCAATCATTACTAAATGAATTAATTCATATTTTTTCACCCATGAATTCAGACATGAATTGATGATGATTCATGTACCATTAATATAAAGTGTTACCAAACATCTAGACTGTTTACCACAAAAACATGGACAGGAAGGTTTGTATGCTGTAGGTTTGTGTTCCTGTGCTCCATCCTGAATCTCCTCAGACCTTCAGACAGCATTACGTTTGCTTCTGACTTATTTCCCTGTTTGCAGTTTGCAGGTGTAACGCCGACGGCTCTGTCGGACAGTCCTGCAGTAAAGTGGGCGGGATCTGTGAATGTGAACCCAACGTGATTGGTCGTTGCTGTGACACCTGTGCACCTCTGACGTTTGGCTTTGGACCCGACGGCTGCAAACGTAAGACAATCTCATTAGAAAAATGTAAAACAACAAGGATTCAGAGCAGAACGTTTGAATTGTTCATGATGATGGTGTATCGGTGTGTATTTGCATTGTATTAACCCTTTGATGGCGGTGTGTTTTACAGCCTGTGAGTGCGACCCTCGCGGCTCCGTGTCCGCTCCGTGCGATCAGCTCAGCGGTCAGTGTGAGTGTCGTGATGATGTCACGGGTCGGCGCTGCGATCGCTGTCGCAATGGATTCTGGGACTTCCCGTCGTGTCGACCGTGTGAATGTAACGGACTGTCTGAGCTTTGTGACCCGGAAACAGGAGAATGTCTTAACTGCAGGGACAACGCTGCTGGACCTCGCTGTGACAGGTTTAATAAATAAAGAAATCTATCTATCTATCTATCTATCTATCTATCTATCTATCTATCTATCTATCTATCTATCTATCTATCTATCTATCTATCTATCTATCTAATCTAATTTAATTCAAAAAGTGAAAGTTTCTTTCACATATTCATTAGACATGAAGTGAAAAACGTATGGCCTTTTTTATTATAGCATATATAATGGTCAGGTGAAAGCTGTCATCATATATTTATAGATAGATATTTTTTCTAATGTTGTGGTTCTGACCCGGTTGTTTAGGTGTGTGAAATCTCACCCATGATTAGGGTTAGATAGTCCTAATGTTGTAATGTTCTAATCCTTCTTTAGGTGTGTGGATGGCTACCAGCCTAACCCGGTCTCCTGTGATCCCTGTTCGTGTCCGGAGCTTCGTGGCAGCGGCCGATTCTTCGCCACTTCCTGTAGCCACGACCCAGAATCCTTCACTCTGACATGCAGCTGTCTGGAGGGTCACACAGGTACGAACGAACGAACGCACTAACAGACACATACACACACACACACACACACACACACACATGCACGCACACACACACACACACACACATGCACGCACACACACACACACACACACACACACACACACACACACACACACACACACACACACACACACACACACACACACACACACACACACACACACACACACACACACACACACAGATAGGAACTGACCTTTCCCCTCTAACCTCTGTTAGACCGGTGTTGGATGCGTTATTATTATGGAACCCACTGCAGTTCTTAGACCCGCCCTCCCCAGCATTGAAGCCTAAACTACTAAACGAAATGAATCAACAATGCTTGTTTGACCCTCAGGCCCGCGCTGCGACCGTTGCGGCCCTGGTTACTATGGAAACCTTGCATTGTTGGGTGCCAGCTGTGAGCCGTGTCCCTGTAGCAACAACATCGCCCCCGACGACCGTGACGCCTGTGATGCTGTGACCGGACGCTGTCTACGCTGTCTACACGACACGGACGGACCACAATGCCAGGAGTGCAAAGCCGGATACTACGGCAATGCTCTCAACCAAGACTGCAAGGGTAACGTTACAATACAACTTTTCATACACATATGAAAAGCATTCCCCACTGCATCATGCTGCCAACACCATGTTTCACGGTGATGATAGTGTGTTCAGGGGGATGTGCAGAGTTAGTTTACCGCCAGTTTTGCATTCAGGCCAAACAAATTAAATTTTGGTCTCATCCATCCAGAGCACCTTCCTCCAACCCTTGCCACAAGCCATGTGGGGGACACAGCAAACATGTGGCGGAAGGTGCTCTAGTCAGATGAGACCAAACTAGACGTTTTTGGCCTGAATGCAATACGCTCCCCACTATGGGGATGTTTTTCTTCAGCAGGGACAGGGAAGCTGGTCAGAGTTGTTGGGAAGGTGGATGGAGTCAAATACAGTGCAGAAAACCTGAGACTGGGGTGGAGGTTCACCTTCCAGCAGGACAACCACCCTAGACATACAGCCAGATCTACTATGGAATGGTTTAGATCAAACAAGCATAGTCATGTGTTAGAATGGCCCAGTCAGACCTACAGTAGATCAGATTGAGAATATCTGTAAAGACTTGAAGTTGCTGTTCACAGACTATCTCCATCCAATCTGACGCTGAATTTAAAGCTCCAGCTATCTTGCAAAGAAGAATGGGCTAAAATGTCGGTCTCTAGATGTGCAAAGCTGGTAGAGACATACCCCAAAAGACTTGCAGCTGTAATTGCAGCGATAGGTTGTTCTACAAAGACTCAGGGAGCTGAATACCTTTGCACGCCACACTTTTTTTTTAAATAAAAAATCAATCATTTAAAACCACTTTATGTGCCACTTTGTGTTGGTCTATCACATACAATTGCAATAAAATAAATTAGCATGTGTAATTGTAACCTGACAAAATGTGGAAAAGTTCAAGGGGTATGAATAATTTTGCAGTAGTGTGGTATATGTGGTGTGTTTTACCCCGAATGCCCCTGTGATCAGTTATTTTTTTACCTAGAATGCTCGTGTGATCGTCGGGGGACGGAGGTGACCCGTTGTCCCCTGGGCGGCCCGTGCTTCTGTGAGCGCCTTACGGGTCAGTGTCCGTGTCGAACGGGGGCCGTGGGCCTTCTGTGTGACATGTGTGAGGACGGATACTGGAACATAGAGGGAGCAGCTGGGTGTATCGCATGTAAATGTGACCCTACCAATGCACTGTCCAACGTCTGTGACAAGGTCAGACACACACACACACACAAACACACACACACACACACACACACACACACACACACACACACACACACACACACACACACACACACACACACACACACACACACACACACACACACACACACACACACCACAGTCTAGGGTTACTGTACCACACCAAACCGTACCTTAATGTTCAGTGGAAACAAGGCTTAGTTCAGTTTCTCAGTAGCCCCTTTTACACAGCCAGTGAAAGCTGGGAATATCGGCCCTCCGCCCTGCTGTATAAATGCGACCGTTGCGGAACGTGGGAAGAAAGGTGCGAGAGATTTTTTCCGGGAATTTTTCTACCTCGGGGGTAGTAAGATTGCCGACACAATCAGTTCCGCCTCTCTGTATAAATGCGGCCAGCTTGTTGTTGCGGAACAGGGGGGCGTTTGACGTTCCATAGCCTACGTTCTAAACATGCGACCATGTTAGCAATTCAAGGATGTGTGTTTAACATTACGGCGGTCTGATGTCCCGTAAAAATCACCAAATAAAAGGAACGGCGTATAATCTAGCTGGTCATAAGGTCCGCTGCTCAATCCAAACCCCCACGCTTCTTTTTCCAGAGTTTAGGGGTGTATTTCTGCCTGGGGAAAGTTGTACAATGAAGTGGGAAAGCTATTGCTATGCTAAGCTAGGCTGCGACCGGATCGCCGCAGCTATTATTATTCTAAGTCTGAGCGTATATCCACAATTTATTTCTGTCTACAGCAACGTGAATTCACACACTGTGTGTGTGTATGTCTGATTGGCAGATCTCGCTCACAGCCAACCTGTCACACAAACACAGACACACATGTGAAGCAGTGAGCAGAGTGATTTTGTCAGTTTGGTTAACAGTCCCAGAGATGTTTGACTCAGCGCGTAGCAAGATCAACCAGTACAGTAACATACGGCACTTCTGCTCTCAATTCATCAGCCAGTGTTGTTGTTGTAAAGCAGCTGACCGGCGCGGCGCTAAATGTTTGCGTCTCACCTGACGCTGCTTACAAGCACCTCTTTCATTCCGGAACGTTGTGTAAAAGGGGTTACTGATGCGCCAACATGCCAGCGTTGCTTGGTTCTGTGTAAATAACACCTAACCAAGCAGAGCCGGCAAATTGCCGCTCTTTCGTTCCGTCAATATGCCGCACTCTCTGTGTAAAAGGGGCTATTGACTCACACTGAAGTTTGTTCAGATTAAAGTGAAATGTGAATGATGTGTTATACAGTAAAATACATGAACTACAGACACTGAAGCTCATAAATATTAAATAATAAGTATTGATGGAACATACTATAGCTAATAAATAAGTAAGTATAAGTCTTAACCATCATGTTGCGATCAGGTGACGGGTCAGTGTCCGTGTCGTCCTGAGTTTGGAGGAAGACAGTGTGACGAATGTGGAGAGAATCACTTTGGGAATCCAGAACTTCAGTGCATCTGTGAGTATGTGGTCTCTAACCCCCTAACCCCTTATCCCTTATCCGTCTAAGCTCTAACCCTAACCCAGGGTATCTGTGAGTATGTGGTCACCAACCCCCTAACCCCTTATCCCTTACCCGTCTAAGCTTTAACCCTAACCCTAACCCATCTAAACTCTAACCCTAACCCATCTAAACTCTAACCTTAACCAGTCTAAGCTCTAACCCTAACCCAGTGTATCCGTGAGTATGTGTTCTCTAACCACCTAACCCCTTATCCGTCTAAGCTTTAACCCTAACCCATCTAAGCTCTAACCCTAACCCAGTGTATCTGTGAGTATGTGGTCTCTAACCCCCTAACCCCTAACCCCTTAGCCGTCTTAGCTTTATCCCTAACCCATCTGTGAATATGTTGTGTGTAAGCCGGAGTTTCAATCTAACATCTTGGTCTCCTCCTCAGCAGGTGACTGTAACATGAATGATATTATATTAATATCTATTATAATATATTATTTTTTCTATTCTATTATCTATTATATTCTATTATATTCTATTCTAGTAGATGATATTGTATTTCTTGTACTTCCTTAGGATGTGACTGTAACATGGATAACATAGTATTGTATTGTATAGTGTTGTATTGTATTGTATTGTATTGTACTGTTTTGTATTGTATTGTATTGTATTGTATTGTATCGTATCGTATCGTATCGTATCGTATCGTATCGTATCGTATCGTATTGTATCCTAATCTGTTCATTGTCTCCTCAGCATGTGACTGTAACATGGCGGGCACCGAGCGTCCATCCTGCGACCCCCAGACGGGCGAGTGCTTGTGTCGGCGCGGCGTCAGCGGGATGTTCTGTGATGAATGCGCGTTGGGCTACGACTCATCGTTCCCTGAGTGTGAGAAATGTTCTCCGTGTTACGACATGTGGGCCCGAAACATCACCGACGTCAAGCGTGCCGCCGAGACCATGACGACACTCATCCCTCGCCATGGAGACCAGCTGTCGCCCGAACAGCGTCGCAAACGGACACGCATGCTGGACATGTGGCAAAAGATGGCCGCCCTGTCTAATGTCACGGCGCAGTCTCCACTGGAGCTACTGCTGGTGGAGAAGATGTTCGCGAAGGTCGAGTAAGTTGCTTTAGTTAGCTTAGCATCAGTCAAGATAAGATAAGATAAGTAGCCTTTATTGTCATTGTATTCAAGATACAAAGACATTTTGAGTGCCCCCCCCCAACCTCCCATCAGTGCTTTTTACATCACACTAAACACGTACACCTCATTAAAAACTAAGGCAGGGAAATCGTGCATTTGTATACAATAAATTAAATAAATAATAAATTGGACATTCAAAATAATGTCGGAAAACGAATGTCGTATAGGCCTACATTTTTTATTTTATACGAAAGCACAATTTCCCTGACCTAGTAACAGTAACAGACACCAATCGAAGCAGTGATTTTGCATGTTTAATGAAACATTCTCGGAAAATTGGAATAGAAAATAATAATAGTTTTAATGTCAGCAATCAACTGGCAAAGTTTCATGATCATGTCTGTAGAAGTTAAACATCTTAACTCTAGTCACCTGCAGTGTCTCAGTGACTTAAATCAAATGGACAATGATAACCACCATCTTGTCTTCATCATGGTAGGAAGCTGAAAGACTCCATCGACCCCAACATGATCATCATTGACCCGTCCGCTCTGCTGAACTCAGACATCAATAATGTTCGACTGGAAGTCCAGAAGCTTCTCAACCTGGTGACAAAGACACTAGAGGAGTATGAGGATGATGATGGGCAGGGAGATGAAGATCCAGAGGGTAAAACAAACACATCTTTCTGCTTCCATATTTAAGTCACGGTCATGTAGGCATAGGCGGGTATGATATTCAGATGGCATGAAGACCTCAAAGCTGGGGTGGGGGATTTGGGGAGAAAATGGCAGTTGGGATTAGAGATTCGAATCCAAATACCTCAACCGCTCAACTTGTTCCCTTTGGTCCCTCCCCTACGGTCCCTCCCTGACACGCTCTACACACCAACAAAGTCGTGCCAAAGTGAATGGACAGTCCCAACAGCCAATAAGAACAGAGAATACGAGCCTTGCTCTGATTGGTCAAAGTGTCAGCTCATGTTAACTTTGACCAATCAGAAATCATATACCCCAGCTTTAAGCAAAAATCCCACGGATTCACAGTATTGCGATTACAGCTCTTTTTTAACATTTATTAACTTGTATTATAACATTGTTCGATAAATAATTAAATTATTACAAACAAAATTTAAATAAAAATAGTCCTTTAAGTGAGCAGCTCAAAGTTATGATGCAGGAATATGCTGAACATTAACACACTTGTATTTTAACATCCTGTGTGACACACACACACGCACATGCACACACACACACACACACACACACACACACACACACACACACACACACACACACACACACACACACACACACACACACACACACACACACACACACACACACACTCCTCACTGTCTAAAGCCTTGTTTCCACTGAGCGGTGCTGTTCGGTTTGGTGCGGCTTGACTTTAGATATGAAAGCAGAATGTGTGTGTAGATCCAGAGGTTAACTTTTTGTCAGCGGTGAGAATAAGGGTGTTTTCTTTTGTTGGATCCTGTTTGTTCCTGGAACTGATGGGGATAATAACCCCTAACACTAACCCTAACACACACACACACACACACACACACACACACACACACACACACACACACACACACACACACACACACACACACCCCAGGGGGCTTCACACAGAGCTCCTTGCCCAAACATGTCTCACCCTAACCTTACCGGGATAAAAAGTATAGTATTAAGGGACTGTGGGGTGAAGGATCCATACTGACTCTTTTGTTAGCCTATTACATGAAACATGAAAATATTTTGCCTACTGTCTCCATTGCATTGGAGCATTCTTCCCCTCTAGACTCACTCCTCAAGTAACCGCTCCATATTAAAGTTAGAGTAAATTTCCTTATTTTTTGTTTCTTTCATAATGGATATTCTGGGTTATTTTAAGGATCATTTAGTAAGCATAAATGTGAACTGGATTGCATGCATGTATGTTTTTTTGTGTGCATAATCACAAAAATTGTTAGGTTTTTCTCTTTTATTGTATGACCAAAATGAAAAGTTATTCATTCATCTGATACATTTTTAGGAGAAGTATAAGCGCCACGCATAAAATGTACCAAACACGTGGATATTGTGTACTAGCAAAGATCTTTAAGGACAGCAAGCGCGGCTGTCAGAAAAAAAACACTATCGCTTTGATCCAAAGGGGGCGCTACAACAACTACAACTTCCTCCTAGCTACTGTAAATGTAAAAACTTTAGCATGTTTAGACTTGACGTGTCTGTGTGTGTTTGTGTCTGTGTCTGTATGTGTGTCTGTGCGTGTGTGTATGATTGTAGAGATGCTGGCCGAGATCGTGAAGCTTAATAAAGCCTTCATGTTGGATGAGAAGAAGGTGAAGGAAGGGAACAGAGCAGTGGAGGATTCTATGGACATGAGGCAGGAGATTAAGCGCAGACTGAGCATGTGCAGAAGTAGTAACAACAGCAGCAGCAGTAGCAGTAACAATGGTGGTGGAGAGCTGGAGCCGCTGGAGAAGAAAGTCAAAGAGCTCAGTGTGGTCGACCTCAACAAGAAGGTCAGAATTAAAACCGTTCACAACCCAATTGACAGAACTGTTTCACTTTTTTTCCAGGAAACCATATGTTTGACTCTGCAGTTCTCTGCATGTCATTCCCCACTCTACCCCATTTCATCTGTCTCTCTCTCTCTCTCCAACACTGTTTAATAAAAGCAAAAAAAAAAGCAAAAAAAAAAAAAATATATATATATAGTAATCTTTAGAACCTGGACTAACAGGCTCAAAATAGTTTTTTCCCCACTGCAGTAAGATTTCTGAACGGACAAAAAACATACACATTTTATGTTTTGACAACAAGGGTCAGTCCCACATCATAGCAATATGTGTAATATGTAGTGAGAGTGAGCATTATTAAACGGAAAGTGGGTTTTTGAGAGTCTTATGTGTGCTAAATCCTTAAGGCAGGTTTGCTCTGTACTGCACAGTGCACATAGCCTGGTGCTACCAGACCATCGTACTTCATTTAATTTGTACAGAAGGTCTGGCAGTGCTGTAATTGGCAAACGTTCACTCATGGAGGCGGGTGTCTGTTAAAGTTTAAAACTATTGGATCTGCCCAGTACCACTCTGGATTAGCCAACCAATCGCATAACGTTTGGTCGTCACGTGTGTCATGAGCCGGCTTCTGGCAACTGATACTGGAGCGCGACTTCGACGTCATCGTTCTCAGCCACTCGCTCTGTTCGCTGATTGGACCGGCTGTCGAATCTCCAGCAAAACTGGGAAATGGGCTGTACACCCAGACTGACTACTGAAGGGAAAATAAAATTTGGCCGGAAGTAGGCGGGCGGGCGGAGCCAGGCTACAGTGCACACACAGTGACAAAAAAGCAGTAGACAAAAATACTTGAAAGGAAGCACTTTTGATTGACTGCCATAGGAGAAGCAGCACTCTGAATTTCATTTTACGTTTGTTAATGATACAATGACGATAAAGGCATGTTATCCTATTAAATCCTATCCTCTCTCTCCATGTGTATGCACTTACAGGTGTGTGGACAACCCGGTCTAGCAGAATGCACTGGATGTGGTGGCGCTCTGTGTGTGGATCTGGGGAAGAGGAAGTGTGGCGGTTTGAACTGTGATGGAGCGCTTCCTCTGAGTCAGAAGGCTTCAGAAATAGCAGAGAAAACTAAAGACCAACTCGCCGATCTCCCATTAAGACTGGAGGACTCCAAGAACAAGGCAGGTTCACACCCACATTGGTTAGGGATCACACAAGCCACTTCATGGGCCCACACATAATCCAGCTTTGCCGTATAAAGATTGTGCCATTGCCTATTGAGTTACGGCCATGTTAACTATAAGTCCCGACTTCTGCAAAGATATTTCGATTCATAGCAGCCATGATTTTTGATTGAATATAGCACAGTTCGGCAACATGGTCCAAATGTCTTTTTTTTGTGTGGAAAATTTCAAAACTGTGTTCTTCATCTGTTAAGAATAGTTCCTCCATGTGGACAGGGAGGTTCATATTTCTTGGGAAGCTTTTCCACACCCTTTCCTGCTATAAATTTGATGTTTCTAGCTCATTCCAGCTTGCAGTTATTTTGGTCGCAGCAATAATAATGATGGATGGATTCTGTGTAATGCATGTGTGTGTGTGTGTGTGTGTGTGTGTGTGTGTGTGTGTGTGTGTGTGTGTGTGTGTGTGTGTGTGTGTGTGTGTGTGTGTAATGCGTGCTTGCATGCATGCGTGTGTGTATAGATCCTGGATGCCAAACGTGCGGCGCAGGTAACCAAAGACCAGGCCAAAGATCTGCAGGATCGGATCAACGGAGACATGAAAACCTTCGAGAGCGAGAAGAACAAAACCAAGGAGCTGATAAAGCGCGTCAGAGATTACCTAATGGGTTAGTGTGATAGAGGCAGTGTGGGGCAAGTTACTTCAAAAGCGTAATGCGGTATTTATTACTTATTACTGGAATTTCAAAGTAGTTAGTTACATTACAATATTACTGTCTTTGAATTGTAAGGCATTACACTACTTTTACATTACTTTTGCATTACTTTCACCAAAATAACATGAAATATGGATTTGGTGTTCTCAATAGATCTTCTTGTGTTCAATGCAGCTCATTACACAGCAGGAGGTGACATGGTATGGCATAATGACTGAGCTAGGCTTAAGGCTAACACAAGTAGGCCTATGCTATATAATATAATGGCCACAGTTATGGCTCATGGTGCAATACATTTTATAATAGAAATACTGTATCTTTAGGTATTTATTTAGCCTATATTAATATCAATAGAGCTAGAGCCTACTACTGTAGATTGAAAAAGTAAATTGAGCCTCAAAGATTTGTTTCTTGCGTTCTGGCGACTTAAAAGCACAAACAAGTTGTTCACATCATCATCAACTTTTGCCTTTTTTAGTTGTTCCAAAGAATCTGCCTTATCATCTTGCCATCTAATCTAAATGATAACAGCCCATTATGTTTGTTTATCGTCTCTCTTGCGTGACATTTTATAATAACAATAGTAGCCTTAATATATCTCCTTTGCTAATTCAAAGCATCCACTCATTATGTTGGGAGTCGACGTGTGTTTCAGAGGCATGAATCGACAAAGCGATCAACTCTTATTGTGACTTTTTTGCTGCAGCACTTTTAGTGCTGAGGAGAGCTTGCCAACTGCGCTGTCCTTTACGCACCATCATTGCCGCCGTTATGTTAAGATTTCATAATTTGCATCAAAGCAAACCCTTTAGGCGCCGGGTTTTATTTTTAAAAATACTAGATTTTGACACTTAAATTTCAGAAGGCTCTGGATTGAAAGTGGTTTGAGATAGAGACAAAGTGTAAATGAGACAAATATTGAGAATAGTAAATTTTCCCATCTAATTAGCATATTATGACGTCATATGGTGGCGGCCATGTTGTAGGCTATTATGTAATTTCCATGAAATACCTGATATTTTGAAAGAGAGTTGAACTTATTTAATCAGATTCACCCCTCCATCCATTTGTAATGATGTCCACTTTGTTGTAAGCCAACAGTTGTAAACTAGAACTAGAACTACACCACAAAACTCATGTAAACAGTAGGCGTTTTTTATGATTTTTTTTTACCCACCACCATTTTTGTTTCCTTTTTTCTTCTATTCTGCATTAATACTATTATCATCATTATTATCATTATGATATGATAATATTAATATATATATAATGCTGGGTCGCATGGCTGCACCACTGCTGCGCATGGACGCACCGTGACCGGGCCGTAGAAAGAGTGAACACCAACTCCCTACTCGTCAACTTTTTGCTTGCCATATCTCTAAATAACTCCAAAATCCAGCAATACCGCTTCAGCATAAATAGCTTCGTGGCACACAATCTCCGATTTCGCACCTAACAACAGCGCGATTCATTTGCAGCCTGGACGCGGAGGTGTGTCACCTCTCTCCTCTGACAGCAGGCAGGGACTCGGTCCGAGGGGCTGCTCCGAGACCGACCGCCTCCGAGTCCTCTTAGACGGGGAGGGGCTCGCGGCAGCACCCGCTGCTCGTTGAGCACAGAGTGATACGTGCTTTCACGTCAGAGTCTCCAAACACCACAAAAGTTTTCAATAACTTGGGCAGTGAGACGGAAGCCAGTAGGCTAGCGCATCTTTGGAATCAATTGTAGCAGCAAATCGAGTTTTCTTCTCCTCTAGCAGTAACATTAGCGTGGTTTTTTTTCTCCTCTGCGAAACTCACTGTGTTGGCCAATCTGTATAAAAACAACAAACCAGTCAATTTCGGGTTTAAAATGCATTGTAACGCACGTTTCTGAGCTATGTACCGCGTTACATATTACCATTTTTTTGCTGTAATGCCTTACATTACCGCGTTACAGCAAAACGTAATGCATTACTTCCTGTAACGCGTTACTCCCAACACTGGATAGAGGTGACCTCATAGTGATGACCTCATTGGTTAGTGTGATAAATATGACCTCATACACCTTTATACAGTATATATATATACAGTTTATTCTCCATACTGATCTCACTGCAGTGTGTTGCTAAGGGGGATCCTTATTAATAAATCAAATCAAAACCCTAACCCTGGATTAGCATTACCTCCTAGCTCAGTGTTATAACGCTGAACAGGCCCTCTGTCTAGGGGGAACACCCAAACATACTATGAAGATAATCTTGTTGGGGGCGCTGACAGCCCTAGTGACTAAAACTTTAACACGTGGAAACTGATCAGTCTTTGTTTGTTCTTACAGATGAGATGGTCCCTCCTGAAGACATAGAGAAAATGGCGCGCGCCGTTCTGAACATCCAGCTGCCCGTATCACCTGACCAGATCCGATCAATGATCAATGACATCACTAATCTGTTGGCCGACGCCTCGCGCTTTAAAGACAGTCTGAAGGACCTGGAGGGACCAACCAAGACGGCCAAAGAGCTGCTAAACAAAGCTCTGGAGATCAAGTCAGTGACTGGACACAACACACACTGTTCAATTTGTGGAAATAATGTGATTTCAGAAAAAAAAAACATTTGTGGGGTTTTCTGTGATGTAGTGGTTAAACGTCCTTTTTCAAATATTTACAAAAAATCAACCATTTGCATGATGAGGATGCTGTAAAAAAAAAACATAAGATTGTGCGCTCCTTAGCGCTACTGTGCAGGCACGTTTGTTTGTGCTGTGCTGTATAGCCAGGTGGAAATAATTCATCCAATCAGAGTTGCAGACTGGAGAAGCAGTCATCATGCTGAACCTTCTCTAAATACATACTGATTAAATGAGTTATTCAATGCTTGTGCTGTTACAGATAGAGTAAAAAAATGAGTCTACTGTGAGAAAAAATTAGATGAGGAGCAAGAAACTTGGTTAGCTTTAGAAGAATAATTCCACCTCAAAGGTTTGTGGATTAGGGTTATTCTATCCTGACAACAGCACGTTAGGATGCTGATCTAATCATGTAGGAATTTATTAGCTTTTAAACTTTATGCCTGTTTTCAGGGAGCGGACCAAGAACATTGATGTGACTGAGATCACCAGAGACATTTATGAAGCAGAGAAATCTCAGGAGAAAGCCAACGACAACTTGGAAGCATCCAGCGCCAACCAAGACGCCATCAAAGACTCAGTCCAAAAGGTCAATATTCTATATATCTCATCAAAAATACGGTCTTTATACTGAATATTGACTCAGCTGTCACTTAACTTTCCTGCTGATGTTGACGTGTTTAAAGGAATAGTTTTTTAATTTTTTTGTTTTCAGTTTGTCTTACTCTCAGTTAGCTTAGCTCAAAAAGTGGTAGTGGTATAAGTAGCGTTAGCCTACACAACGTCACTAAACGCTCCTGTGTGCTTGTTGGGACACGGTTTATTCAACAACACTTTATGTTGCTTTTCTTAGCACAGGCGTTTTGTTTTTTGCGACCTAGAGACAAGTCCATCCTCTGTGATTTGCGCATAACAGTGGTAAATAAACTGCGTCCCAACAAGCACACAGGAGCGTTTAGTGGTGTTGTAAAAGTGTATCTTCTGTCGATCAGCGGAGGCAGGCTAACGCTAACTATTGACTACCAGTATTTGAGCTAAGCTACCTAGCGATGAGTGGACCATGGCCATGCACGCACAGTTAAAGGAATGGTTGCTGTCGCCTATAGCCTTGAACATGAGAATGAGGCAACAAGCTAAACAAACTGTCCTTTAAAGCTGTTTGTTTTTCTGTGACGTTTCAGATGGAAGACAAACTGGTGGCCGTGGAGACGAAGCTGATGAAACCTATAGATCTACAGGATGAGATCGAGGCGCTGAAGAAGAAGACGGATCAGAACAGAGAGGCGGCCAGAGAAGCAGTCAGGACTGCAGACACTGCTTTAACAAACACTGCAGACACAAAGCCAGTAAGAGCCTTTCCCCCTTCTCCTTAAAGCTGGGGTGAACAATGTCCACAGAACGTTTGATTAGATTTATACTAACCGTGGCTAACTCGCTCCGAGCCACTGCGTTTTTGATCGCCGTTTACAGAGCCTAGGCACCCAACTTTTTTGCCCTGAGTGTTTCTTTTCATTGGTTAACATAGTAGTGCTGTTGCTAGGGTTCCCAGAGTCAGCTGTCAGCCAATCAGCTTGTGTCTCTGTCCAACAGGACGTGGATGAAGTGCTGAAACAGTTTGAGCTTCTGAAGCAGAAAGCGTCTGGTAAAGAGGGACAAGGAGACGCCGCGAAGAAACTGAAGGAAATAATGGAGGAAGTGAAAGATATGAGGAGAGACTTGGACGGCAAACAAACACTCATACAAGGTCAGAAACCGTGATTTCAATTAATTGTGTACTGTGTGTTTATGTGTGTAGTGTGTTTGTATGTGCGTTGTGTGTGTTTGTAAGTATGTGTGTGTGTGTGTGTGTGTAGTGTGTGTGTAGTTTGTGTCTAGTGTGTGTTTATGTTTGTGTGTGTATGTGTGTAATGTGTGTTTTTATGTTTATTTTGTGTGTGTGTGTGTGTGTGTGTGTGTGTGTGTGTGTGTGTGTGTGTGTGTGTGTGTGTGTGTGTGTTGTTATGTGTGTATTGTGTTTATGTGTTTAGTGTATGTATAATATACACTCACCGGCCACTTTATTAGGTACACCTGTTATCAAAAACAAAAAGCTAATCAGCCAATCACATGGCAGCAATTTAATGCATTTATGAATTTAGAGGTTTTCAACCTCAATAAGTTGTCCCGTCCAGGTCTACATGCCTGAATGCATTGAGTTGCTGACATGTGATTGGCTGATTAGTTATATGTGTTAACAAGAAAATGAACCGCTGTACCTAATAAAGTGGCTGGTGAGTGTATGTGTTTGTTTATGTGTGTAGTGTAGGTTTATGTGTGTAGTGTGTTTGTATGTGTAGTGTGTTTATGTGTGCAGTGTGTTTTTGTGTATAGTGTTGTGTGTGTATGTGTTCATGGTTTGTTTATGTGTGTAGTGTATGTGTGTCGTGTGTGTTTATCTGTGTGTGTGTGTGTGTGTGTGTGTGTGTGTGTGTGTGTGTGTGTGTGTGTGTTCGTGTATGTGTTGATGTGTGTGTATTCTGTGTTTTCAGATCTTGAGGAAAAGATCCAGAAACTGTTGAAGCGCAAAGAGGAAAAAGCAAGTGAAGTGGGCCGTCTGTTGGAAGAGGCCGATTCACTTCGAAAAGACATCTCAGAACGAGCCGACAGATATGCCCGGTGTTAGGGATGGGAATTGATAAGAATTTAGCGATTCCGATTCCGGTTCCGATTCTGCTTATCGATCCGATTCCTTATCGATTCTCTTATCGATTCTCTTATCGATTCTCATTGGGTGAGAGAATATGTACAAATTAGTTTGTTTGTATTAACTCTCTTTAATATCTGATCAAAAGTGTCTAGTGTATGCATTGAAAGATTATCAAGCTACTTTAGGATTAGGAAATTGTCAATTTTCACATTAATTGGTCCAGACAATTTTTTTTTTTGGTTTTTAAGCCCAAATGCCCTTATGTGCCCTACAAACTAAAAACACATACTTAAAACAGTCAAGGAAGAGCTTGTGCCTTTTGGAATATTAACAGTGCTCATTGGCACTTAAAACAAAATTCAACTGACAGAAAAAACACAAATAAGTCTTTTGAAAAGATAACACCAACTCTTTTTATGCAGAACAATTATCATGTTTGCCCTCTCAGGAACGATACGAGATCTTTAATGTATGTTAAGTGTTATTATATGATTGCGCCCTTACTCTGAAAGGCCAACGTGATGATGTCACTATGTTAACGCCTCAGGTCAAACTGTCACGACTGCACAGTAGACAGTCATGTAGGCTATTCAAGAAGAGAATAAATACGCCATAAAGGCTTTAAGAGAATGTATCACTTTGCTTATTCTTCACCACGCCAACGACAAGGAGTCACCGCTCCATCTCAGCTTTACAATGTACGCTGTTATGTTCACCGCGCTGTTTATTAGGCTAATATAATGTCCCTTCATCAGACACGTAGCGGATGGTTTTATACACATCGATCGCTCAAGTAATCCAAGGCAGAGCTTTTTGTATCGGGCAGAGAGCGTTATTTTAAGTGTGTCTTACTGTCTTTATAAAGCGTATTGTTAAAGTTTCCTTACCACCGGACCGCCGAGTCCCGCTGTGTGTTGTTTTGCGTTCGTCCCCACTGCCGTGCTTCAAGGCAGCATTTAACAGCTGATGAACGAGAGTAAACAGCGGGCCTTTGGAAGCGAATAAGAAATCCTTTTTTCCTGTTTGTATGCTGCTCTCGCCTTTTTATGTATCTCCCTCTTTCACTTGCCCACACCTAGGCTTACACACACATTAATTCATATAGCCTACATTGTATGTTAAAATCCAAGACCCTGTTTACACCTGGCATTAATATGTGGTTCTGAGGAATCCAATCGTTATATGTAAATGTAATATGCTTGTTCACACCTGGCCTTAACAATGTGTCTTCTATGCGCGTTTGCGATCCGGATTCGAATTCCCCGCGCTGTATGGAAATCAGCTCGTAGCCTACATCATTTCCGCTTATACTGTTGTTTTTAACCGGCGGGGGCAGCAGTGCCCCGCCCTTGCCTAGTCTGCCGGAAATAAAAGAAGAAGAAGAAGAACAACAACAAACAGTTGTTTGGCAAGTTCCGAACAAGTCACTGACGATGGAAGACGCACGTGCACTGGTGATATGCGTGTTATGGTTGTTGAAAATGTCCAGAGTGTTCGGAGAAAGCCAGATCGATCTAATTCGAAGTCATCTGTTGTCTGTTTACCTGCAACGGTGCGCTTTTATGACGTGAATTGTCGCGTGAATGAGTACGCGTTTCCGCCCAGTCACTCGCCGCAGTTGAGTGGGCGGGGCCTAATGTGTATGAGATGCGCATACGCGTTTCCACTGTTAATGGGTATGTGGATAAGTGGTCTCAAACCACCTCCGAATGTGGATAATTTCAATGCGCATTCAATGCGCATTGAGCGTGTTTCCACCTGTAGTTAGCGCGATCGGATCTTAAAAACCACATATTAATGCCAGGTGGAAACAGGGTCCAAGTGATGGGCAATTCTGGTGCCGAGTAAGGCAGCGGACGTTTAAACGTTCAACCGTCAGGATCGCAGTCTGCGCGCTTGCTTGTGCACAAGTCATTTGATGAAATGGAAACTTTACCGTATTGTTGCCTTTTCATGTGTAATACAACCACACTTTAGAGCGCTTCTGCCTCGACGTCATGTTTGCTGCGTTCTGAACCAAAACAAAGCAGCACGTGTCTGAAGTCATGACGCATTTGCTACGAGCGGAACCGATAAGCGGCATCGTTAAGCAGGCATGTTAACGATTCCAAGGAATTGGTTGACTCGGAACAGGGTCTGAACAAGAACCGGTTCTCGATTCTCATCCCTACCCGGTGTAATGGATGAGCAATATATGAATACTGAATAAATACTGAATAATAAAATACTACATGAATGCTGCAGATTATTTCATTTAGGGCTCATTCCCACTAGGCCCAGTGCCGTACCGTTCCATGCCGATTGTCCTTGCTGGCCTGCTCTCGGCCCTGAGCATGGTTCCCACCTTTATTAATTTTTTTTTAATCTTTCTTCATATATTTGAGCATTTTTGAAGTTGAGTATTTTCTGTTTAGTATTTCTGTTTTTAATTTTAATAAAATCTATAAATCTTTCTGCTGATTGTCAGTGTGTTTCTCACAGCGACATCACAAAGAAAAAAAACTTTATTCATCCCCAAGGAAATTCTTTCACTACAGCCACAGATCTGTTTATACACACCCGCACCCAAACACACACACACACACACACAACACACACAATGTAACACACACAATGTAACACACACACACACACACACACACACACACCTATAAGTAGTGTGAATGTTTCCATTCAGTTGTTAATGTTTGTTCTCAGACTCCGTGAGCTCATCTCTGATTGGCTGAGAGCTCGGTCTGCAGGCTGCCACATGTTCACAGTCATTACCCACAATGCACTGGGTCTTCAGATGTTCAGGTGGGGGGTTGATACACACACACACAGACCTCCTCCTTTGTTGTTGCAGGTGAGCTGGGGGATGGGATGTCTGATGGGGGATTTGGAATGTCTTTGTCTGAAGCCTTGGGGGGGCTTTACAATCCACCACATTCCTCTGAACTAAAGAAGGAAATCAGTTTATCCAAAGTTTGAAAGTGTATGTGTTTGTGTCTGTGTGTGTGTTTCTGTGATTCTTAAGTGAATCTGCAGTAAAGACAAACTGTCGAGCTGTCAATAAAGATAAAATACTTGAAGGTCCCTTTAAACCTCATGCATAGCCTAATTGATCAGTTATTGATCAGAAAGATCATCACTTTCACACCTGGAAACCTATGAACTTGTCCTTTAAGTAAATCAGCTTATTCCAGATGTGAGGTAATACAATTGTTCAAGTTTCAACCACAATGTATCTGAAGCCTTTGGAGGCATCCTCATACTTTAGACCATGAAGAGGTTATTAAATGAAGGGGGGGTGTGGGGGCCATGATGCTTAAAAGTCCCTCAGAGTCTGACAGGAAGACAGCTCAGATTTTCAGAATAAAAGCACGAGACTGACTTGAGGTGGGCGATGTACATGGTAAATGGACTGCACTTATACAGTATATATCTTTTTGCCAAAGCTATTGTCTCTCTCTCTCTCTCTCTCTCTCTCTCTCTCTCTCTCTCTCTCACACACACACACACACACACACACACACACACACACACACACACACACACACACACACACACACACACACACACACACACACACACACACACACACACACACACACACAAAATAAATATTACTGCTTCATGTAAAACTAGGACCACCTGCAGGGTGCAAGTGTCCAGTGCCCAGGGACAGTTCAGTCTAATTCCCACTGTTTGACAAAAACCCTACACATTGTGTCAGATGCAGCATGATGAAAAACAACCAGATGTCCTGCTATACATTACATTGCATTTTGCAGGATATAACGGGAAGCTTTAGTATTTAGGATAGTAAAAAGAAAGGTATTGGATTTGGACGCACCATTGGTTTTATTTTGAAAGTCCGGCCGGAAGTGAGTTGCTGAGGTAGATCAGAGGGGGCGGGGCCGGATTTGAAGCCCCCCCACTGTGGTCTACAGGAGGAGTGTGCGCGCGCGTGTTCGTGTGCGTGTGTGTGTGTGTGTGTGTGCGTGTGTGTGTGTGTGTGTGTGTGTGCGCTAGAAGAGGTGGACCCGGTCTGAGATCTAAGGAGTAGTTGCAGAGATTCTTCTCTTTGTTTCTGCTCAAACCTGGAAGAATCTGGAACATGATGCAGCTTCAGCTCGCGACGCTGCTGCTGCTCGGTGAGAAAACACTCTTTTGATTTGTGATTCAAACTTTATAACTCTTATCACTTTAAAATTTACTTTGAATGCTGTAGTGTGAAAATGTCCGGTCGAGTTTCAAACCGTTATAAAATGGTTTAGGGTTACCGTGGTTAAAGGTACAGCTAAACGTCTAATTAACTAATTGACACATTAATTAGATAAGTCTCTGAATATTGTGACGTCATGTCTGATTATTTAATTTAACTTGAATTATACAGTTTTACTCGTGACATGAATCTTTAAATATTTAATAATCGATTGACGTTCGAGACCGATCATTGATCCTAATTATCTTCCAACGCTTTATTATAGGCTACTTACTGTTAGTTCACATCATCGATCAGAGTTGATTAGAAACGGTTGTTAATTGGAGCAAGGAAGATCTAAAACTTGAAGGCTAATGTACACACACACACACACACACACACACACACACACACACACACACACACACACACACACACACACACACACACACACACACACACACTACTCACAAAAAGTTAGTGATATTCGACTTTCAGGTGAAAAGTAAGGAGAATGTAAAAGGTTCATGCTACAGTGATATTGTATCATGCAAGTAGGGCATTGAAGTAGAAGCATGAAATAGGGATTTCTTCATCTCAAACAATTTATTGAAAGAAAAAGTGAACAACAGTGGTGGGCATACCACAACAGGTTGAACATGTACATTCAAACGTTTAGAGAAGGCCAATGCGCATTTTAGGTGCATTCTGAAATTAAATCGGAAAGCTAAATATTCCCTAACTTTGTGAGTATTGTTTATTTACTGTATATTTGTTATCCAGGAAGAAAAACACTGGATTAGGGGAGCCCGGGGGCAATTGTAACACTTTTTGGTTTTAGTGTCATTACTCAAAAACCTCTTGAACTATTTAGATAATTTGTTTTAATTAAGCAATTTGTATCTGTACTCTACTTGTAAACAATAATAATTTTCTTTTACAGGCAATGTTAGATTCACAATATCGATCTAGAAATTGCAAGTCAAACGTTAAAATCGCCCCCTGGTACGGGGGCAATTGTAACAGTGTGTGGGGGCAATTGTAACAACAGATCTCATAGCTTCATATAACAATTAAGGACCACAATAATCTTCCTATTAATGCAGGGAAATATATGGGAAACTATTTAATATCAATTGGAAAATTGATTTCATATCAAAACAATAAATATTAGACATCGACAAAGTGCGTTTAAAGAATTAACATTACTGGAAATGCTTATTTCATTATATTCGTATTACATGCTTAAAAAAACAACAAACAGTTAAAAACAAACCAATTTCAAACCATAACTTCAAAAACTAACAATCAGATAGCTTTCCTATTACAATATAATTTTTTTTTTTTTTTTTGTATTTTAATGTATAGGGTCGGGGGGCAATTGTAACACAGTGTTACAATTGCCCCCGACCATAACAACTTGACACAAACTACCCTGATGGCTAGAAACAATGAAGCTAATGTTTAACAAATATGACATATCTTACACAACAGTAATGTCATCAAAACAAAATAGAATTCATTTAATTGAAATTAAATATTAAGACTTTATGAGAAAAATACTGTAGATTTTACTTTTTACTTTCGTACCTCAGAAACGTGTTTTTTCTGAAAAAATACTTTAAAAAGGGAATATCAATTTTTCCTTTGGTATGCAGAGAGACATCATCAAAATACATGTGCAAAATAAATTTGGTGTATCTACTTTATTTTCTATTGGTGCAATTTGATTTGTTACAATTGCCCCCTGTTACAATTGCCCCCGGTCTCCCCTATATGTTTCATTGAGGACATTTAAAGTGATTTCAGGAAATGAAAATAAAAAGTTTAAACATACATCAAATGGAAAACAAGAAGCTGATCAAAACATAAGATTGTTATTAGTTTTATTTGATTAGGACAGTGCTAATCAACATGTCAGCAAAGCATCAATGTAAATATGCCGGAGTTAGCATAAATGCTAATTCGCATCCGTAGAATGCGAATTAGCGTAGATTGAATGATTTCATCAGAGGGAAAAGTGATGATAAGTTCACTGTTTAATTTAAACACAGAGGTGTGTGCAGGTGAGCGTGTCTGTGTGTGTGTGTGTGTGTGTGTGAGAGAGAGAGAGAAAGAGAGAGAGAGAGTGTGTGTGTGTGTGTGTGTGTGTGTGTGTTGCGTGAGTGTGTGTGTGTGTGTGTGTGTGTGTGTGGTATTTAAATAACTGAAACTGATTAATGAGATTAATACAGATAATGTAATCACTGATCAGTTTGTGATTGAATCAGTTAATGATCAATAACTATTAATCCACCACAGTGTCATAATGTTTATTACAAGTGTTCCTGTTCTTTACATCTGATTTCATGTTAAATACTTTCTGAACCACATGTCAAACTCACACACACACATATAGTGACTTTGTTACCTGTGTTTAAACAGAATGGAGATTGAGAATGCTAAATTGCATTTAACAAAGAGACACTCTAGCTCACCTCAATATATAATGTGAGGAGCAACATTTCATCTGATATTCATTGTGAATACTACCTAATATGAATTTAAACATTTTATATTAGATTAATATAGTGAATGTCATATTTAATGAGAGTCTTTGGCCTTCACAATAACAGTCTTTCTTCCTCTCAGCTCTGCAGGTGTTCGCTCAGGATAATGTCATCGGCCCCGAGCCCGGTGACGTGTGCACCGAGGGCAGCTGTTACCCGGCAACAGGAGACCTTCTGATTGGCCGAGCCCATCAGCTGTCATCCACCTCCACCTGTGGACTGAAGAGACCCCAACCGTTCTGCATCGTCAGCCACCTGCAGGTAAATAGACTATACCAACCATAATACACACAGGTTAATGAACAACAAGACAATTAGAACAATAATACAAACAAGTACAGAACAGTTTGATAAGACAAAAACATTTGTAGTTTACGCTTCCCCTGCATTGCAAATCTCCTCCTCTTTCTTTTTACTATTCTGCTACAGCTGATCATGCAAAGTATCTAGTTTTCCATGCAGTACGCTACAATTGGGAAATTCTTTACCTTATTTATTTCATCCTAATTCTTGGCTCCTTGAACTAGTCTCCTGCTTACATGGCTCATCGCTGGTTGTTTTCACTTGGAGGCTCAGTCCATGTGATGTGACTGCTGCTGCAGTGGATTGTGGGTCAGAACCTCCAAGCTACTGGTTTGATTGTTGTTTGTTTCTGTTTCACTCTGATTGGACGGTCACTGTGTGCAAGTTTGTGTGTGCGTTTAGTTAAAGTGTGTGTGTGTGTGTGTGTGTATGAACTTTACATGTGTTACAGTGTGTGTATGACCGTGTTTGTGTTCCAGTCTCTGTGTGTGTGTGTGTGTGTGTGTGTGTGTGTGTGTGTGTGTGTGTGTGTGTGTGTGTTTTGTGTGTGAATTATTGTCTGTGTGTTCCAGTCTGTGTGTGTTACAGTGTGTGTGTGTGTGTGTATGTGACAGTGCGTATAACTGAATGTGTGTGTTTGTGTCTGAGTGTGTTCCAGTCTGTGTGTGTGTGTGTGTGTGTGTGTGTGTGTGTGTGTGTATTACTCACTGTGTGTTTGTGAATGTGTGTGTGAAAGCATTGTCTATGAGTGTGTGTATGCATATTAATGTGTGTGTGAGTTTGTGTGTATGCATATTACTGTGTGTGTGTGTGTGTGTGTGTGTGTGTGTGTGTATTTCACTGTGTGTCTGTGTCTTCAAGTCTGCAGTGCTTCCTGTGAATAATCTCTCCTTATAAAGGAATCTTTGTCAGCGGTTGTTTGTCCAGATGTTCTTAATGAGAAAAGGCAGACGCTGTTTAAGGTCGAAGGTCAAACTGGGCCGTCCAATGAGACGGAGTGACCTGAGCATACTCAGTACGCTCCATGTTAACGTCTGAGTCCAACACAAACTTACTGAGGTTTCTCCCATTTCTTGTTTGTCAAACAGGAAACATGATGTTGAGATTATACACTGCACAAACTCTAACCAAAACCGACTAAATAATGTTTGATCATCAGATTCTGTAGACAGAGGAATTTACAAAGCAATACAAAAAAGAGAAGAAAAAAAATAATTTACTAAACTACGGAAGAGTGATAGGAAAACAGTGAGAGGAGGAAGTTTGTTTTTCTTTTGTCACTTCAAAAAGAAAGTGTAAATGTGGAGAGTAAAGCAGACAGTTCCAGACTGCGGAGAAGTTGTAAAGATACTGACAGATTGTAACTTCCAGGATCAATAACTCTTTAAGTAAAACATTATTAAAACACAAACGATGCATCTTTTTTTTTTTTATTCTCCACGTTTTATAATCTTTTTTCTTTGAGTTCATAATTAAAAAAACATCATCTTCTGATTAGAAGCTCCACTGTAACTCAGAGAGAAAAATGTTTGTAATAAACTGGGCTGAAGAAATAAAGCTGATTTTAAATTTGAACAACCTCACTAAACTCCCTCATGTTTCGTCTCATCAGGAGGAGAAGAAATGTTTTGTGTGCGACTCCATGACGTCGTACGTTGACATCGTCGATGAGACAAACGGACATCGGATAGAAAACGTGGTCCCAACCTTCGCTAACAGACTGAAGACCTGGTGGCAGTCTGAGAACGGTAAGGAGGAGGAGGGGGGCTGAATGTCTGATAGTTTCTCCATAGAAATCATGATACAGCGCCTATTGTGCTAAACATGTCAGCCTATTATACTGTTAACAATACATAAATCATGAGCTTTAGTCATTCTCCTTAGTGTGTGTGAATGGTACACTAGTCACAAGATAATACATTCTTATGCCAAGACAAGAAGACAAACTGTAATAGGGTGTTACAGGTTACAATGTACAAAATAAACATTAACCTTGTTTGGAAGCCCAAATGTCACACATGAGAATATGGATCAATGAGCAAAAAAACTATCCACTATTAATCGACTATAGGCAAGATTCAACCAATGATGAACAGTCAACACAGTGAATGCATTGATTATAGATTATCAGATGGTGATGGGCTAAGGCTAATGGTAGGATGTAACTAACCCTTATCCTAACCCTACGATTGGACTGCTGTGATATTCTTTAGGTCTGGAAAATGTCACCCTTCAGCTGAACCTGGAGGCGGAGTTTCACTTCACTCACCTCATCATGACCTTCAAGGTGAGTCACACGCAGCAGGGGATTGTGGGTAATCACAGGGGACGGGGTTTCCTTGTCACCGATCAGTTAAGTTTAAACAGCTGTTTACAGGAAGGCACTGATGCAAGGCACTTAACCCCAAACTGCTCCAGGAGCACTGTCCTATGTCTGACCCTGCACGAGGACTCCCTCTGGAGTGTGTTGTCTTTAGAGGGGAGATGTGACAAATCTCAATGTGTAAATTGACTAATAAAGAAGAAACTTAATGACCCTTATTGTCAGGAGATCTGGATCTAGACATGTCAGCTGATGTAGTTCTTCTTCTCAGACAGCCATTCACGTTAACTTTGTTTCTCAGACGTTTCGCCCGGCTGCCATGTTGATCGAGCGCTCGGCTGACTTTGGGAAGACGTGGCAGGTTTACCGTTACTTTGCCTACGACTGTGAGACTTCCTTCCCGTTCGTCTCCAACGGTCCAATGCAGAAGGTGGATGATGTCATCTGTGACTCACACTACTCCGACATCGAGCCTTCCACTGAAGGAGAGGTAAGCTACAATCCACCAACCGCTTAAAGCCACCAGAAATCTGGCCTAAAATATAAAGCCTTATTTCCAATGAGCAGGGTGTGGTTTGGTTCGGGTCGGCTTAGCCCGCTTTTATTTTGCGTTTTGATGGTTGTTATCCAAAAGTTGGGTAGGGTCCCCAAATATGCGAGCTGAGCCATCTCCTATATTTGGGACCAAGCCGTTTGAAAGTTTCCCAAAAGGGTGGAGCTACACACTGCAGTCCGTTGATTGATCTACAATAGACTTTATTCTTATTATTACAGACTCATGGTCCAATATAATGAACAGGACAATACATTAAACAATGATTGAGTTAATCAGCAGGCTACACTGTGTCTCGCAGCTATGACGTCAACATAGTCGTTTCCGTAGCTTTCTATCCCCGTCCGGCATAAACCTTGCCCTACCAAAAGGGTTCTGTCGGTGGTGGAAACACAACCCAGGTCTAGCGTAACCGAGCAGCACCGACCAGAGCTGCACTGCTCAGTGGAAACGAGGCATAATCATCTATCCACCAATGATGATGTAATAACACACGCAGTGATGTCATCTTTTGAAATGTGGTGTTTTTCTCTCAGCTGATTTTCAGAGTTCTGGACCCGGTCTTTAAGATCGACGATCCGTACAGCCCCAGGATCCAGAGTAAGTGAATGTAACAACCATCTTTCAGGATTATTGATTAGATTCTGATCACAGACGGGACGGCAGAAACCGTGATTTATTCTAGTTCTTAGATCATTGTTTAGAGGAACTTTCACAGCACCAGAGGAACTATAGTAACAGAAGTGGTCCAAAGAAGAAAAAAATAGCTTTTTAACCACATACTGTATAAATGCTTACCTAACACATAAATATCCCTTCAATTGTAAGCTACAATACAGGATTTCTAAACTGCTTTAGTTTGCTGCCAGTCAGCCGTTTATTTTTGCACTTTTTTTTTCAAGCAATGTTCTGCCATGTATAACTACGCCTACTCCTTTGTGGATATAAGAGGCTCATTCCAAGTTCATTAAAAGAACAAGATATTTTACACTGACTTAAACATACTGATGATTATTTTATTCCATTTCTACCAAGACTGTTCTGAAAAATAACTATAAATTCTACACACTGCACCTTTTACAAGTGTTTCGTTCCCCAGTAGTAAGTTCCTCTAAAAATGTTCCGACAACTGTTTTGTCCTAAAACGCCTATTGATTGCATGTTATTGACCTTGTGTTGACTTGTTTATGGGGCTTTTCGATCAGTCTCTGTTAATTGATTATTGATGTTTGGATTGTGTTCAGACATGCTGAAGATCACCAACCTGAGAGTGAAGTTCACCAAACTCCACACACTGGGAGACAACCTGCTGGACCCTCGCATGGAGATCAAAGAGAAATATTACTACGCTGTGTACGACATGGTGGTGCGAGGAAACTGCTTCTGCTACGGTCACGCCTCTGAGTGCGCCCCCGTCAAGGGGGCGCACTCAGAGGAGGGAATGGTGAGAGCCTAGCCTAGCCTAGCCTAGCTTAGCATAGCCTGGTGGGACCAGCCTGATCCATTGTAAAATGTAAAAGGCAGATTGTAGATTGTTATTAATCAGCTGAACTGTGTGGTTTGGTCTCCAGGTTCATGGTCACTGCATGTGTAACCACAACACCAAAGGGTTGAACTGTGAACTGTGTCAGGACTTTCACCACGACCTGCCATGGAGGCCGGCAGAGGGACGCAACACCAACGCCTGCAAGAGTGAGTTCAGACTTTGTTGTTTTTACTGTTTTCTAATGTTTCTAATGGTCTGCTGCGGGCTGCCTGACTAACTGTCTCTTCTTTGTTGGTGTGTGCAGAGTGTAGATGTAACCAGCACTCAGACTCCTGTCACTTCGACATGGCCGTGTTCGTGGCTTCGGGAAACGTGAGCGGAGGAGTGTGTGACGAGTGTCGGGACAACACGGCCGGGAACAACTGTGAGACGTGCAAACCGTTCTACTACCAACATCCAGAGAGGGACGCCAGGGACCCCAGTATCTGTCAACGTAAGTCCATATTAGACCCCAAAATACAATAAAGTCTAAAGTCTAAGTCTATCTGCCCATGTAAGTCCATGTTAAGCATTGTTTCCACTGAGAGGTTCGTTTAAGTTCGGTACGAAACGTCACGCAATTTATTTTTTTGGTTCCACTGTCAAAAGTCTGGAAGGGTACCAAAATAAGTGATCCGTGCAGCAGTACCTATTATTGTCACCCCTGTTCCATACTAAACCGAACTGTACTGCTCACTGGAAACATGGCATTAGACCCCTACATCTACCAAACGTGAGTCCTGATCTGTGTTTGACTTCAAAATACGTAAGTGCACACTCACACTAGTCATTCGTACCTTAGCCAAGCACGACAGCAGTCTAGTGTTTTTTCCCCAATGTGAGTGCTCCGTACACTTCCTTGGCCTTAGCCTGACTGTAAACCTCTTTGATCTAAATAATTGTCCCTTCCCTCTTGCCGTAGCCTGTGACTGTGACCCTATTGGCTCTCTGAACGGTGGAATCTGTGACGTTGTGACGGACGTGCGTCTGGGTCTGATCGCTGGTCAGTGTCGCTGTAAACAGAACGTGGAGGGAGAACACTGCCAGAGCTGTAAGGAGGCGCACTATGGGCTAAGCGACTCTCAAGATGGCTGCACAGGTACCCAATACACACTATACACAACTATACCATACAATACACACAATAATCCAATACACAACAAGGAGGCTATATCAAATGGTTAGCATGGCATGGGAAAGTAAAAGCCATAAACACAATAGAATTATATTTTTTTAATGAAAACAAAAAAGTAGATCTGATCACTGTCTTGCGGTGTGTATGTATTAATCAGCTGTGTATTTCTATGTATATATATACTGTATATTGATATATTGATTGTCCTGCAGCGTGCTCTTGTAACCCCATTGGAACTCTTCCTGGAGGAAATCCCTGCGACAGTGAAACAGGAAGCTGCTTCTGTAAACGTCTGGTGACCGGACAAGACTGTGACCAATGTGTGGTGAGAAAACACTACCCTGGCTCTGACTGTGTGTGTTCTCTTTGTGTGCACTGTGTGTCTCTGTGTACTGTGTGTGTGTGTGTCTCTGTGTACGTAGTGTAAAGTACTTTAAGATCTTTTATGTTTCCGTGATGTTAAAGAGTAAGATTAGTTCAGACTGAGCGGGTAAAGACCTGCAGCTGTGACACTGTGGGAGGTAAAGTGTGTTTATGGTGTGTTTGTGTGTGTGTTCATTGTGTGTGTCTATGTGTATGTTTATTCTGTGTGTTTATCGTGTATGTGCTGTGTATGTGTGTGTGTGTGTGTGTGTGTGTTGTGTGTGTGTGTGTGGCAGAGATGAAAGCCTGAATGACTAAAAGCTTTAAATCAGGTTTATTCAGACGGAAACAAGCTGGGAGGAAAACGACTTAATGACACGTCTCTAACATCTGCTGTGTGTGTGTGTGTGTGTGTGTGTGTGTGTGTGGGTGTGTGTGTGTGTGTGTGTGTGTGTGTGTGTGTGTGTGTGTGTGTGTGTGTGTGTCTTCAGGCTGAACACTGGGGCCTCAGTAATGATATGGACGGCTGCAGACCATGTGACTGTGACCTGGGAGGAGCTGTCAACAACCAGTGAGTTCACGTCCAAATCACAGCTAACTGCTAACGTCTCACAGCTAATGGCTAATGGCTACAGTCGATTTTGAATCACTCTTTTGTTCTTCTTCTATGGTGTTGTGACTGTTTGTGTGCGTGTGTGTGTGTGTGTGTGTGTGTGTGTGTGTGTGTGTGTGTGTGTGTGTGTGTGTCTCCAGGTGTGACCAGGTGAGCGGTCAGTGCGTGTGCAGAGATCACATGTTTGGCCGTCGCTGTGACCAGGTGGAGTCTGGATTCTTCTTCATGGCTCTGGATCATTACACGTACGAGGCCGAAGACTCGCACTACGGACCGGTGAGGACACAGATAACCTTTAACCTTTTTAAAGCCCCTGTAAACCGAGAGGCACCTATTTGCAGACACATGGGGAAACGGAGCTCCACCGGAAATACGAAATTTCTTTTTCGTTTTTTTTTACTGGTGGCGATCACCCAGCGTTTCTTCTTCTTTTTCTTTTACTGCCGGCGTTTACCTAGCGGTGAATAATAACAAGACACAGTTTCCACCGGCTATGGTGCTAGTAGACAGTAAAATAAGTCAGTTTGTTAAGGGTCCCAAGTGGCCCGGACGGTGGTAAAAAGTAGATGTTGAGGTAGCAGATGAATGAAGCAACGAAGCTTTGGGTACATCTTCCGAAATCCGTCTCTTTAATTCACAATTATCACAAGTAGGTCAATCACATACAAATATCAACTCTTATAAATTAAACACAAAAAGTTGAACTTTTATCTTAGAAGTCCTGGAAACAAATGCTTGTAGTTTCCTCTTAAACAAAGCTGTAAATAGCCTTTACGTAGTGTCAGTTGGAGCCTTGTTGCAGCAGTGCAGGCTAATGAACTGTGTTCGGATTAATAAACCTATTGTATTGTATGTAGCCTATATCTCATTCTGCGGCTGCACGCGATCGTTACTGTTCACTTGCGTGATCACAAAGTCACAGCTAGACGAGCATCGATCGTTCAATAGCCTAATATGAATATAGAAATTATATAATAATTAAAACTGATCACTAGAGGACAAGGGATCTGGTAATAAATCAATCAGGATCTAGAATGGAAACTGTCACCTTATGTGTCAGACGTTAATGCCTTTCACCCCACTTTTTAAAATGAGCTGTTTATTTTAATGTGGTGGCACTTTTTGTGTTTTATTTATAAGAGTTTATATTTGTAGGCTATTGACCTAGTGTGATAATTGTGAATTAAAGAGACGGATTTCAGAAGATGTACACAAAGCTTTGTTGCTTCATTCATCTTCTACCTTAACATTTTACCACCGTCCTGGCGACTTGGGACCCTTAACAAACTGACTTATTTTACTGTCTACTAGCACCATAGCCGGTGGAAACTGTGTCTTGTTATTATTCACCGCTAGGTAAACGCCGGCAGTAAAAGAAAAAGAAGAAGAAATGCTGGGTGATCGCCGCCAGTAAAAATAAACGAATAAGAAATTTCGTATTTCCGGTGGAGCTCCGTTTCTCCATGGGTCTGCAAATATACTCTTGTGTAAACCTAAATCCTCCAAAATCATTATAACTATGTCATTTGAGGAGTAAGTTGCATGGTAGTAGGCATCTGAAAAGAGTAAGACATATTTATTGAATTAAAGATATTGATAAACTATTTCCTGTAGGGGGCAGAATTGGTAGAAACATATCTTTATCCCTTGGACTTCCTTTGGAGGGCAGTGTCAATATGAAAATATTGTAACGTCTTGTTCTTCCTTTTAATAAAGTTGTTGTTGTGAATTGAATTGACTAGGGGTCAGCGTTGATGCCCCGCCCCCAGCCGATGGATCGCAGTCCCACCTGGACAGGTTTTGGGCTGGTGGTGGTTCCTGAAGGTTCTTACCTGGAGTTCACCGTGGACAACGTGCCTCACTCCATGGAGTATGACATCATCATCCGCTACGAGCCTCAGGTAGGCCACGCCCCTCACACCATAATCCCCGCCCCTCAGAGTATCTGATTCAAGGAGAAATGTGTCAATTGAAGAAAAAAAAACGTCTTCTCTCTCCCAGTTCCACCAGAGGAAACCAAATATTCAGTAAAAGTTATATATTTTTTTTAAACCTTTATTTATTCAGGTAAATCCCATTGAGACCGGAGATTCTTTTTCAAGGGAGACCTGTTCCCATTTACACGTTGCCATTCACACATACATTCGTACACAGATAGCGGGCTAACTATCGACATTCACACAGATACAGAGATATATTGATTTAGTAATGTAGGGATGTATCGATATGATGATAATGTGAATAAGTGGATATAAACCTGTATGTGTTGGTTTGTGAAGCTGCCCGACCAATGGGAGGAGGTTCTGATGACAGTGATGAGACCTGGACCAATGGGAGAGGACAGTCGCTGTATCAACACTGTTCCCGACGACGACAACCAGATGATCTCACTCCACCCAGGATCACGGTACAGTTCAGCTTATGACTAGTATACTGCAATGTGTGTGTGTTTCTGTGGGAGTGTGTGTGTGTATATAAATATGTGTGTTTATATAAGTGTGTGTGTATTTATAAGTGTGTACGTATGTATATACTGTTTATACATATATATAAATGTATGTATACATATGTAGGCCTATATAATATATGTAGTACATATGTACTGTATACATTTGTATATAAAGTGTAATTACTGTTTCCCATCCTTCCCCTCAGCTATGCGGTTCTTCCCCGAGCCGTTTGCTTTGAATCGGGTCTGAACTACACGGTGCGTCTCAGTCTGCCGCGGTACTCGGCCCTCAGCGACGTCCAGAGTCCATTCATGCTCATCGACTCGGTGAGGAAAATATCTGTATTTTACTCTAGTATTAAACATGATCACTTACTATTATGAAACCAGGATTATTATTAAAATAGTTTGTCTTACGTCTGCGGACGTGTCCAATGTTTTATTTATTGATCCTTTATTCATATGTTTAGTCATTTCCTTTTAGAAACTAGGTTTAGATTTTAGTTTTGTGCCAAGCCCAGCACATGTGACATCATCATGTAGACATTTGGCTTTTAGTCAGTCTCATAATGCTAACCGCTTACCCTAACCCTCTTATAGAGCATGTTCATGCTAACCCTTATCTTATAGTATAGATCATATTGATGCTAACGCTGACCTTTACCCTTATCAAATCGTATAGATGCTAATGCTAACACTTATCTTATAGATGGTATTGATGCTAACGCTAACCCTTATCTTATAGATGGTATTGATGCTTAGCCTAACCCTAGTCTTATCTTATAGATGGTATTGATGCTAAGGCTAACCCTTATCTTATAGATGGTATTGATGCTAAGGCTAACCCTTATCTTATAGATGTATTGATGCTAACGCTAACCCTTCTCTTATAGATGGTATTGATGCTAACGCTAACCCTTATCTTATAGATGGTATTGATGCTTACCCTAATCAAATTTTATTGATGGTATTGATGCTAAGGCTAACCCTTATCTTATAGACGGTATTGATGCTAACCCTTATCTCATCTTATAGATCGTGTTGATGCCTAACTGTAAGAACCTGGAGATCTTCACGTCGACAGATGGAGAAGAGTCCGGGTCAAACCGCGGTTGGGAAACGTTCCAGCGTTATCGTTGTTTGGAGAACAGCCAGAGCGTCATTAAGTCACCAACAACAGACATCTGCAACAACTTCATCTTCAGCATCTCCGCCATGTTGCACCAGGGAGCCAAAGGTAAAAACCAGTCCGCCTTAAATACACTTCGCCTTAATAACACTCAAACTTGTACTTAAAGTGGCTACTAGGAACGTTTAGTTTGTGTTAACTCTAGCACCCTCTTTGGACAAACGGGATAGTGTTTTTACGACTCAAGCTGTTGTTCCTTGGTGATCGTACCTGGACAAAGGCATTAAGAAAAACTATATAAAAATAGCATTCTTTGCACTGATGGTCTCGTTTGCTGTTACATGTAAGTAATGATGATCAGAGGAAAAATGAAACATTCAAAAGTTCCTCGTAGCTACTTTAAATACAGTCCTTCTTAAATCATTTACTAATAAGGGATGTCAGAGTGTATCGCGTTATTCGCAATTAATTAAAGTCTGAGCATAACACGTTAGTTTATTTCTAATCGTGTTTATCTGCATGGCCGCAGTTGATACATGGGACAGAATCCTCCCAAAAAACATTATTTGACAGAATAAGCACATTGAAGTTTCTCCTACCTCCAGAGCACGCTGTTGTTGTAGCATTTATTTTCTTTATTTTTGAAGTAGACATTGTGTTACCTCAGGCTCTTTGCACTCCTTTGGATTTGAAATACATTTGTAATTGGACTTAATATGGACTTAAAAACTGTTGTAAAATGCAAAATAATAGAATAGAAATAATAGAATCTGCAGAGTGGAGGAGGTTGGAAGGATTTAACTGCTCTGCTGCTCTGACCTGTGAACTTCTAAGGAATTCCCCTCCAGCCCAACCCTAACCCTAGTCCCACTCTAAGCCCTAACCCTAACCCCATAGCAGCAGGTTATGAATCACTGATGACTGGATTCACATGGAAAACTTTCTGTTTAATGTGATGATGCAGCTCCACTCCTGATTGGTCCGAATGCAGATCACGGCGCCAAAATATTCTATAAAAGTAAAACACCTGAATGAAAATGCAACTTTGGTAAAAAATAAATGAGTATGAGCATTAAGTACAGCAATGTATTTTGCTCTGCAGAATAAACTATATTACTGACCAAATGATTGATCTTTAATGTGTTCATCACTGGTGCGTGTTTAAATGAGAAACATTAAATCAAATATACAATTAAAATCCTAGTAGCATATACAGTCTGAGTGCAATAATTAGTTTAAAGGGTACATCTGTAGTTTGCAGCATGCGTCACTTCTTCTTCTAAAATAACAAAACTGACAAGTTCCTATCCAACTATGACCTTAGACCCTTTGGCAGTTATTCACACTGTAGCCCCTAGCCCTCTGTGAGGCAGATCACAGTAACTCCTAACCCTCTCTGGCCCTGTGCCAAGCTCCAGCTGTCAACTCGGTGTTTCCACACACTCAATCATCTTAACTCAAGTCAAAGTCAAGTCAACTTCATTATCAGTTTCTGCAATATGTGCCAGACTTACAGAGGAATCGACATTACGTTTCTCTCTCCGAGGTGCAATAAGAACAAAAGGATCAATTAAGATAAGAAGAAATAATACGTGTATATATACAATAAATAGATTGTAAATAGTGCAAAAGGTAAGGCAAAACCAAACGGTCTACAAAAGTAAATAAATTGAAATGTGCAATATGAGGAACATTATTCATAATGTGTGCAATATGTAGTAAACTGAAAAAAAAGAAAGTGTACTTTATTCATTAGAATAATAATAATCTCAAACAAACTTCATTCATTGGCTGTCGGAGAGCGAGCGATGAGAATCACAGGATGTTCACAAAAAAAAGAATTAGAATAGGACTGAAAATAAATAATTTACAAGAAAAACTTGTAACAGAATCATGAGCGTTGATCACAAATAACAATAAAATGTCTTTGTTTTGTAATTTTTCATATAATTCCCTTTGATTTTTTCTGTGTGTGATATCTCCGGATTAAGTTTATTTTTCCCTTGGACAAGACTACAGTTTCCTTCATCTTCTTCAAATTCCTGAAAGCCATCACTCACTCAGACAGTGGCCCCATGTTTTAGTTTGACTCTTGAAAGCTGGTTGGTTTTCTAATCTAATGATGTCTCCTGCCTACGTTTCCCAGAATGCCACTGTGACCCTCAAGGCTCCCTCAGCACGGTGTGCGACCCCAGCGGAGGCCAGTGTCTCTGTCGACCAAACGTCATCGGCAGAAACTGTGACAGATGTTCTCCGGCCACATTCCAGTTCGGACCCAACGGCTGCAGAGGTGAGAACCATCCATCAATCTATAATCTATAATCTTTATCATTATTTACTATGTACAATCTATATTTATAACCAGTGGTGGACAATAATAAAGTAAATGCAGGCTACTTGAGTTCTTAAATTAAGTTGATTTTTAGAAATTAAGAGTATTTGTACTTTTCTCGAGTATATCCTTTTTTTGGAAACGTATGACTTTCACTCTCCAACTGTCAAAGACAAAAAAAAATACTTTTGACTCCACTACATTTCTAGAAATTCATGTGAGTGTGTGTGTGTGTGTGTGTGTGTGTGTGTGTGTGTTTTCAGCGTGTGCGTGCGACCCCCTGGGCTCCCAGCATTCCTTCTGTGACGCAGTGAGCGGTCAGTGTGTGTGTGTAGCCGGAGCGTACGGCCGACAGTGTGATCGCTGTCTGCCCGCTCACTGGGGCTTCCCCTCCTGCAGAGCCTGCTCCTGTAACGGACACGCCGAGGACTGTGACACACACACGGGACGCTGCATCAGCTGTAGGGACCAGACTACCGGAGACACCTGCGACAGGTAGATGGAATGATATTATTAAATGCTGTGTTCTGATTGGTCAGTCACGGCATGCTATGGTCCGTTATTTCTGGATAATGCCCCGCTGTTAAGGATAATTCACCGTTGCTGCGGGTAACAGACTGTTGCTATATATACAGCCTAACCCATTACACCTGTGATATAACACTGGTTGGTTAGTTAGTTCAAGGGGTTTCAAATCATTAAATCACCTTGTTGTCATCAGCTGTCTGGATGGTTACTATGGCGACCCTGTCTTGGGGTCAGGTGACCACTGTCGGCCATGTTTGTGTCCCGATGGCCCAGGCAGCAGCCGGCAGTTTGCAGGAAGCTGTTACCGCGGCGACGACTCACAGCAAGCCACCTGTGTCTGCAACACCGGATACAGAGGTAAAAACATTGTGTGCCTTCCCAAATGTCCTCCTCTTTCTTTTTCCTCTCCTTCCCAAATGTCCTCCTCTTTCTTTTTCCTCTCCTTCCCAAATGTCCTCCTCTTTCCCCCCTTCCCTCCTCTCCTTCTTTTTCCTCTCCTTCCCAAATGTCCTCCTCTTTCTTTTTCCTCTCCTTCCCAAATGTCCTCCTCTTTCTTTTTCCTCTTCCTTCCCAAATGTCCTCCTCTTTCTTTTTCCTCTCCTTCCCAAATGTCCTCCTCTTTCTTTTTCCTCTCCTTCCCAAATGTCCTCCTCTTTCTTTTTCCTCTCCTTCCCAAATGTCCTCCTCTTTCTTTTTCCTCTCCTTCCCAAATGTCCTCCTCTTTCTTTTTCCTCTCCTTCCCAAATGTCCTCCTCTTTCTTTTTCCTCTCCTATACTACAGCTAATAAGATGCAGCCTACATCGTTAACATTCAGTATTAGGGCGTACTTTTGTTAACACAGAGGTATAAACTTTATGAAAGGTGCTACAAGGCACTTTTCAATAATTCTGAAACAGTCTATTTTTTTCTCTGATGATCAGAAATGACATGTAACAGCAAACGAGACCATCAGTGCAAAGAATGCTATGTTTTTACATCGTTTTTTTAATGCCTTTGTCATGAATGAACAAAAACTTAAAGTTAAAGACAGTTGATGAAATATATAATTACTATAAATGTTGGTTACAGACAGACCGGAATGTGAAGCTGATCTGTAATTACAGCAGGAAATAAGACAGATCACCAACTTTCTTTGTTTCACCTCAAACACTTATGAGTGCAAACGGCTTTATTACTAAAACACTGGCCACTGATTGGCTGTCAAAATTCAAACAGAACCTGAGGTCTGCTCATACACTCAGCTCATTTAAATCAAAAACATTACTGTTAAGCCTAGCGTTCAATTAAAATAGGTACCTGACTGAATCTGTCACCATTTATTTGCTTGCTTTGTTTTTATTGCCTTGAAAATACAAATTGGTATCATGACAATTTGTATTATTATCTTTATTTATATGGTTGTCGATGTCTTATTAACTTTGTTTTTGTGTGCCTCCTCCTGTGTGCAGGTGCGCGCTGTGACGAGTGTTTACCTGGTTACTATGGAAACCCCGGGGAGGCCGGGGGGGCATGTGAGCCGTGTCAGTGCAACAGCAACATCGACATGTTGGACCCGGAGTCCTGCGACGCCCGCAGCGGGGAATGTCTACGCTGCTTACATCACAGTGAGGGGCCGGCCTGTCAACACTGCTCACTGGGCTACTATGGCAACGCACTGCTACAAGACTGCAGGAGTGAGTACTGAGGCAATGATGGTTGAGGTGGAAAAACGCTTTGAGGCATCAGAAAAAATGTCTGTTATATCGCTTTGTGTGTCATTTTTAACAAATATCTGTGAAATTCAAATTCTGATTTATTCATTTTTTCTTTTGTCTTAGTGTACAATCACAATTTTTTCCATTGAAGTCAGTGACATCATTGCAGCACACATATTCTTACAGTCCAGGATGTCCTGAAAAATCTGTAGTTTATAGCTTGACTGTGCATTACAGGGTTGATGTTATACAAGCTTTATTACATAATAGATCCAGGTGGACCAAAAGGGCTCCAAAAATTGTCTTTAAGCACAGAGGGGTTACCCAACCCTCAATTGGAGTCTCATATATAAACCTATTAATCTATATCAAATCTATAAATCACCAAATCAAACTCTGATTTAAAGCTAAACCTGTTTTGTTCTCCCTCCACAGAGTGTGTGTGTAACAGGTTGGGCAGTGTTTCCTCCAGCTGTCCGTCTCCTGGTAACTGTCACTGTGAGCGTAGCGATGGTCAGTGTCACTGCCTGCCTAACGTGATTGGTCAACACTGTGACCGCTGTGCTGTGGACACCTGGGACATGGGCAGTGGAGCCGGCTGTCAGAGCTGTGGCTGTGACCAGCAGCACTCCTACGGGACGTCCTGCAACGAGGTGAGCTGAACATCACTAGAGATACCTAATCCTCATCTCTGTAAACCGTTTATTAGGTTAACCACCTTCAACCAGTTTATGAAGTTAAGTTAACTTGGTTTTCTGGTTTTAAAGATACCTTTTTTTTTTTTCTCAATGTAACGTTTGTGTGTTTTCCACAGGTTAACAGTCGTGGTGTGTTTGTGTTCAGTTATTTCAGTTCGTCAATTTTGTCAACTGTACAAAAGGCACATTGAGTACAGCGCCCCCTGAAGCAGTTTGGGGTGAAGTGCCTTGCTCAAGGACACAACGGTAGAGATGGTGGGCACTGTGGATGCAATACCAGCCACCACTTGTTTAACAAATAACACCCTCCTGTCCGGTGCCGGGTGTATGTGCCTGCGTGTGTGTGTGTATGTATGTTATGTTAGTATTAGGGTAAATATTTTAACCTGTGTGTGTGTGTGTTCCACAGATAAGTGGTCAGTGCTCGTGTCATCCTGGTTTCGGAGGGAGAACATGCAGTGAGTGTAGAGAGCTGTTCTGGGGCCAGCCTGAGGTCCAGTGTCACGGTCAGTTCACACATTAACCCTAAACCCAAACCCATCACACATTTAAAGTATTTAAAGTGTGGAGATTGTTTTAGATGTGACATATGTTTTTAGATGTCCCTGTTCTGGTTCTGCCCCGCTGTATTGGGGGAACATTCCTTTATATTCTCCCAGCATGCTCTGCTGCGGTTCATTGAGACCAGATGTTCCTGGAGATCTGAAGGAGATACACAGAGGTTTCCTGTTAATACGGACATCTGAACCTCCAAATATCTCAAACACACACACACACACACACACACACACACACACACACACACACACACACACACAAGGGGGGCTAACCCTAACCCGGGGAGGGGTGTCTGTCTGCTCTGAGGGAATCTGGTTCAAGTTTGTTGTTACTGCTGCATAATACAAACCAGATGTTCAGAACACACACACACACACAGCTTGTTTTTATGGAACTATTTCCTTCTAGACATTTGGTCTCTGAATTTGTTTTCCAAAAGCCAATGAAGACTTGTGACTTTAAATGGTCCACTGTCTGATGTGAGATGATTCATCTCATGTTTGGATGTTAATTATCCTATTTTATTTGTATCGTCTTAAGTTTGTATGTTTAAATACTTTCTATGTTTCCATGTTTTAACACTTTGTGAATTTTATTTCTGTGAATGAAGCTAAACACTAAATAAAGTTATTCTTATTATCAAAGATTCAGCGACAAACAGGCTTGAATGTTCAAACAGTGACATTACAACCTGTAACCTCTCTCCCTCTCTCCCTCTTCCAGCTTGTGACTGTGACCCCCGTGGCATTGCCCAGCAACAGTGTAACAAGGTGAGCGGCCATTGTGTGTGTGTGGACGGTGTCTCCGGGCCCCGCTGTGACGTCTGCGCTCGCGGTTTTTCCGGGACCTTCCCCGACTGCCGGCGCTGCCACCAGTGTTTCAGTGAGTGGGATGATGTCATCGGCCAGCTGACCAATCAGACGCATCGACTGGTTAACAAGATCCACGCCATCAAGGCCAGCGGTGTCAGCGGCCCGTACAGAAACTCCATCGACAACATGGAGAGAAGCATGGCAGACATTAGGAACATCCTGGACCAGAACCCGGCCGCAGAACCGCTATCCGAGGTCCAGACACTGCTAAAGCAAGCCAGGTATATATATCTTTTATATTAATATATAATAATTATATTAATAGGAACCAGGGGAGATTAAAGGTCCAGTGTGTAGAATTATCAGTTTGTTTTAATTAGTGTATAATCTCATGGCGTGGAGGCCGCCATGTTTCTACAGTAGCACAGAGTGAACTAATTTACCGGCTACCAGCCTTACGCATTTTTATATATAGTGGGCGTCCTGGGGAAATGCACCTGTTGGAAGACCAAGAAAAAGAAGTACCATAGATTAAATAACTAAATAATTCTTCACCTCATCACTTGATATTGTGGAAAGACTTGAGGCAGTGGTGGATTATGTCATCTTTATTTACTAGCTTCTTGTCTTTGAAGGCCACTGTAGCTTCTGTAAATTCTCCTCAATGTTAGGAGTTAGGAAGGGAGCGTTGACATCTACAATCTCACCACTAGATGGCACTAAATACTCCCATATTACACACTGCCCCTTTTACTTTAATATAAACCAGGTGAGGGTAACCTGCAGATGTATTTGTATAACCCTAACCCCTATCTAATGCTGTTTGTCCCTCGTTTGTCCCCTCAGCGACCTGATGGGGGCCCTGAACCTCGCGTTGAACCACACTGAACAGGATGTGGTTGAGCTGGGAGACTCAGACTCTGCAGCAAAAACCAAACTAGAGTCTGTGACGTCGGACGCTCAGAAACTAGAGCGCACGGTGGAGGAGCTGATGGAGCAGGTAGAGCGCATCAAGAACTCTGACATCACAGGTGAGAGGGTCAAAGTAAGGGGGATCTTAGTAAGGGGGATTTTTAGTGTTGAAATCAGCATGTCATTTGGGCGATTCTGACCCACAATCCAGTGCGCACCATAAGTGATGTCCCATCGACGGGGTGTCCTCATGAAAACAACCGGGGATGGGACGGATATATAAGAAAGAGGCAAGATCAAGGCGCAATGTTATGATGAAATGAATAAGTAAGCCAAACGAGACGCTTTCACATACAGTCTAGAAACGTATTAACCTTAGTTAAAGGGAAAATAAATCGATTTTCGCGATTTAAAATTTTGATTTCAAACTGAATTGTCACCCAGCCCTAAGGTGAATGTAAATAACGTCAGACTGTCCTAATGCCCTTCAGTATAAAGTAATAATTACCTTCCCTCATCTGTTGCCAGGGGCTACGGACAGCGTCACTAAGTTCTTCCTGAAGTCTCAGGCGGCTGAAGCTAAAGCTAACGCCTCTGACAGCACAGTGCAGAGCTCCGCCTCTCTACGGAAAGACACCGAGGACAAAATGAACCAAACCAGAGGAGAATTCCTGAGGAGACAGACTGAGCATGCTCAGAGGCTGGATGACCTGGCAGGAGAACTGCAGTCTCTGGACCAATCACAGATCAGCCACAAGGTGGGAGGAGTCACAAACTAAATACGAGTTTGACTTAAAGGTGCACTATGTAACTCTAGGTGTGGCAGAGACGTGAAGATTATCTAAGGTATATTCTTAATAAACTAACCAAGAAAAATGTAATCACTGGAACATTTATGACACAATGAAATAACACAACCAGTAAACTATCAATTCAGTTATGCACAATCACCAGTTTTTTGAACACAGATGGTTTATATATTGTTATAATCCCTGTTTAAACATGTTAAATTCCACCTCCATTTAAAAATCAATGAAGACTTTAATTGTTTTGATTGTGTGCATTATTTGACAGCTAAACTTCATTAATTACACATTGTTCAGATATTTCAAGAGAATAAATATCAGTAGAATTTTACAGATTACGTTGGACATAATTCATAAAAGGTTATTTGTAATGAAATGAACAGATCTTTAGCAGTAAACTCTAGTGCTGACATCATTTGTCTTCATTTCCCTGGTTGTTAAAAGACGTGTGGCAGTCCTTCGTCGGGCCAGGATTCATGCCGCTCCCCGTGTGGCGGTCTGGGCTGTGTGGACGCGGAGGGTCAGCCCCGCTGTGGAGGGGAGGGCTGTGACGGCGTGGTGACATCATCAAACAGCGCCTGGAGCAAAGCCCGGGAATCTGAACAGGAGATAACCGACGCCATGCAGGAAGTGGAGAAGCTTTCCAAGATGGTGAGACTCTGGTTACAATGGTTCTGGTGGGGCTGTTCTAGTCCATGTTTTAAACTGCTTTGGTTCAATTGCAGGGACAGCCTTATACTGTATATACTATATATGATATTATACTATATGATAAAGAAATCCATCCACTGAACCACATAGTGTGAATTATTTTCCTCAGGAAGCGACAAAAACTAAAATCACAAACAAAAATCCTTTGTTTGCTTAACTGCTAAATTATTATCTGTTGGGTTTTATTATACTTGTTTTGTGTCCAGGTGTTTTTAGGGTTATTTGGGGTAAGGGGTTTACTCTGTATTCAATGTGTTCCCCTGTGTTGTGTTCAGGTGTCTTTGGCCAAAGGGAAAGCGGACGAGGCCAAGCTGAACGCTCAGGACGTCCTGATGAAAAGCAACAGAACCAAACACAGAGTGGAGCAGAGCAACGAGGAGCTGAGGAGCCTCATCAGACACATTAAAGACTTCCTCACACGTACGTCCATTATATTCAATTACAGTATATTTAAGCAATAGATATTTTCAGTGCCACTGAACATTTATTTTGTTGTTGTTGTTATCCCATGCCGATGTGTGGCGCCCACACCACACCTGTAGACCTTCTTCCTCCTTTGGTATTTAATGGCTGACTATAACACTTGTAAGCGTATATGATGCCCCTGTCAGTTGCAGAAGAATTGCATCATGGGTACTCATGAAACCTATGGTACTGTAGAAAATCGAATTCAGTCACATCTTGGGAATGTTGGCATTGACTTATACCTTAAGTGTCTGTTCATGTGACATCCCCATAATAATATAAACCATGTGTTTGTGTGTGTGTGTGTGTGTGTGTGTGTGTGTGTGTGTGTGTGTGTGTGTGTGTGTGTTTGTGTGTTGTAGAGGACTCTGCGGACCTGGAGAGCATCGAGCTAGTTGCTAACGAGGTGCTAGCCATGCAGATGCCCTCCACACCGGCTCAGATGCAGAACCTGACCGAGGAGATCCGCCAGAAGGTGGCAGAGCTGGGGAACGTGGAGAGCATCCTACAGCAGAGCAGTGAGGAGATCCAGAGAGCAGAGAAGCTCCTCAACCAAGCACGCCATGCCAGGTCGGTCTATCTATCTATCTATCTATCTATCTATCTATCTATCTATCTATCTATCTATCTATCTATCTATCTATCTATCTATCTATCTATCTATCTATCTATCTATCTATCTATCTATCTATTTATCTATCTCCTCTAATATAATATTGCTGTGCTATTGTTTGTGGGCATCAGTCTTATATATTGTCTTTGTGTGTGTTGCACAGTGAGGAGGCGTTGGATGTGAAGGACTCTGCAGAGAAGGTGAAGCGAGCACTGAAAGAAGCCCAGCGCGCTCAGACCGCAGCCAGCAGCGCCATACAGCAGGCTGCAGCCGACATCAAGAGCACCAACAAGCTGCTGACCAACGTATGTACACACACCCATACCCATAGACACACACGCACACACACACACACACACACACACACACACAAGTAACCTTGAGACAAAGTACATTTACTCCAGTAATGTACCTTGAGGCTAGTTTTTGTACTTTTACTTTTAAAAAAAAGAAGAAATAAACTTCTTCTTATTATAACATATTGATATTAACATCATAAACATGTTGTTAACCCCCTGTCATCCGTCCCGCCCGTGTCACATTCAGGTGCAGTCGGAAACGGCAAACGCAGAGTTGAGGTTAACCAACGCCACCGAGAGGCTGCAGCGGCTAGAACAGAACGTGACGCTGCTCCGAGACAAATCCGTCAACGTCAGCGAGAGCTCAGAACGGACCAATCGGGAGGCAGCGAGCATCGGACAGATCGCACAGGAAGTGAAGAAGGTGGGTTCAACCTGCCAGCTGTCAGTCAAAGGGCTAGGGTTAATATTTATAACCAGATTGTTGGTTCAGGAGCTGTGAATCAAAGCCTTAAGTTAATATTCAAGATTTAAGATTTAAAAGGCTTTATTTGTCACATGCTCATACAGAATGTGAAGCAGTGAAATGTTGGTGTGACATACTCAATACACAATAGAATAAAATAAAAATTTAATAAAATACAATATAGGTTTTAACAGAATATATACCACACACAATGATAAAGTATTAAGGTAAAGTATGAAAGTGACTGCATGTACTGCATTTACATGTGCTCAAGTTGTTTAAAGGAGAAGTAAGTGATATGGTCCTTTTAGCTAACTTCCTGTCAGTGACTGTAGTTAGCAGTCCCCTCCCTCGTCCCTACATCACCACCACATCAACACACAGCCATCTTTGTCAGATGCAGTGCAGTGATGGAGAGCAGCGAGTCATCGTTCACGGGCACAGAGACCCGCCTCTTTGTAGCGCTATGTCTCCTGATTGGATAAAAATAAGCAGGATACTCGAAATTGTATCTGGCAATTACTGCAAAGCTGAATGAATGGGAGATTTCTATTATGAACTGCACATACTGTTAAGTGATTGCTGTATGAATATAGAGATTTAACATTTATATTAATAAAAAAATATATCGCTTACTTCTCCTTTAATCACAAAACTGTTTTTTCCCCCCCAGGAGCTGGACTCGGAGGTGAAGGACAAATACGCCACAGTGGAGGAGCTGATTGGCCAGAAGGCAGGGGGCGTGGCCACAGCAAAAAAGAGGGCGGGCTCACTGCAAGAAGAAGCCAAAGAGCTGCTGCTGAAAGCCAGCGACAAACTAAAGCTGCTCAAAGGTGACACCACACTGACTGTTACTCTGTTCATATTGTAGTACTAGTGCTATTACCACAAGCTACTGCTGCTTAGGGGTCCAACATGTAACATTTACATTATATATTACATATAATAATACCCTTTATGTGTATAGCATAGGCATGGGCCGGTATGATAACATTAAGCAAAAAAATAAAAAATACCACAGGCATCATGGTATTGCGATTACAGCTCTCAAATGTGTTATTTTGAAATGTCTAGGTAAAAAAAAACTTTTTTCCCGGCTGAACAAAATATTTTTATTCTATCGAATAATAGCACTTTTGTAACCTTGACTTTTTCAAACCGCAGTATACCTTCAAACCGGTTGGCACATGCCTAGCTATGGCGCATAATAAACTGTATTAGTATATAGCACCTTTCATACAAGAAATGCCATTACTCTGCTAGTATATATAGTATCATCATGGCACTGAATGTTTGACTTGATGTGTATCGGTTGCTTCTTTCAGACCTGGAGAAATCCTACGGTGCAAACCAGCGCAGTCTGGAGCTGAAGGCAGACGAGCTGGTGGAGCTGGAGGCCGCAGTGAAAACACTGCTGCAAGAGATCAGCCACAAAGTCACCGTCTATAGCAGCTGTCTTTTCTAAAGGGTTAAAAGGTCATATAAGGCCCGCCTCTTTCAATATGTCATTCATTTTTTTAAATTAAACCAAAGATTTATTTTTTATTGAGAAAGATTTTGAATGTTTCTGGATTTCTAAACCGGGCGGCATCAACAAACAAAAGTATTAAAATGTTGTTGTTTTTTTAAAAGGTAATGTAAAATTGTTCGAAAACAAACCTTGATGTGACAAGCAGCTCACACTGAATAGCTTTGTTTTTTTTTATTCCAACTCAAATCTTCAGTTAAAGGAAACTGCTGTTAAATTTAGATGAACGTTGAATGTTTAAAGTTTTATATCTGAATGTTTTATTTTTTTTACGAAAGTGTATTTCTAAGCGGCTAAACCTTTGAGGACGATTTGAATAAATGTTTTTTTTTCTCTTTAATCCTTCACTGCAGAAATAGAACACTGAAAAGGATATGTTTGACATCATAAAAGCCACAGAAATTGGCAGGTACATACATATTCGAACCTTATGAAACCTTAATAAATTAGTTAAAAGTTAAAATAGTTTTTTTTTTAACCCTGTTAAATCAGTGCTGTAGTTTACCGTTTCTAACACACACACACACACACACACACACACACACACACACACACACACACACACACACACACACACACACACACACACACACACACACACACACACACACACACACACACACACACACACACACACACACACACACACACACACACACACACACACACACACACACACACACACACACACACACACACACACACACTTGTTTTCATGTATTGTCGAATGACAACATGCTCAGATTAAATGCAAAATGAATGATTTTTAAACAACGTACCCAATTTATTCAGGAATGATTTGTACCTTAAGCGAACAGCCCCAAACTGTATGTGCACATAAGGGCAGCATGAAGTACAAATAGAGCAGCAGTGGTTGTAGATAGATACTGGTATTAACCAACATCTGATGAGTGAGTTCACCTCAAAGCTTCTGTACCGCACATTATTCAACAGTATCAGCAAATACTTCAACAGATATATTGAAAAAAAAAAAAAAAAGATTCAAATTTGTGTCCCCATACAAAAACAGCAGCTTATTCAAAGTAATCACATTCAATTGGAAATCGGAAACCACATTAAAATGCACTGTAAGCACTGGAATATCAATGCAACCAAGAATCACGTTATCAGACTGTAGCACAGTGAGAGGAGGGACTCTACAGTAAAATCACAGATCCTTGCCTGGATTATACAAATAGTCAACTGGTTATTGGTGGAAACACACTCCTTGAGCATTCTAGAGGCTCATTGGTGCAAGTTACCATTTTAGTGGAACTTTGAATGTAATCACCATTAAGATTAGAATACATCTCAACATGTAGTTCCTGCAAATACTTGTATATTACAAAACAAAACAGATGAGACACCCAGTTCCATGTATACATGACCAACAGATCTGGAGAAAGCAGACCTGTTCATTACGGTGCATGTGACCACATGTATGGCTTCATGCTTATTAATGTTGATGTCCAAATGGCCCGGTGTGTATGGAGCTACGGAGATGAGTGAGGGTGAATCAACAGCTCCCCTAAAGCATCACCTCATCCAATAGACCAAGGCACGTTCACATCCTGACCTCCACCCCGGCCACATACTTGACTTAAAGGGATAGTTCAGTATTTTTGTCAGTTACCCTATGGAGATGGTGATTAGTGCAGTCAATATAAAGAGTTTTGGGTGGATAACATGTAGCAGAAGTCAGTCTTCTACTGTTGCAGAGGGGGACAGAAGACAAATGGTTTTTCGCCATTTATATAAATCCTCCTAAATTTAGTGTACAATGGAACAGCTATTTAGTTTTGTGGTAAGCATTTGTACACTTTGTTTTTCCGACTGTCCCCCACTGCAATAGTACAAGGTTGAGTACGAGGTTCTGTTCCAGTGACGTCTGTCCAAAAACTTTTTTAAATGATTACGTTGAATACCATCTCTGTAGCCCCTTTTACACAGAGATACAGCAGGGCGGAGGGCCGACATTCCGTCATATTCCCTGCTTTCACTGGCTGTGTAAAAGGGGCTTGTAAAAGGATAAAAGGGTGCAAAAGTACCTCAAACCGCCCCACAAATGCTGAACTATCCCTTTAACTTATCTGTCTTACAGGAATGGTCTTCGGAAAACCTTTCCGTTTCAGAGGGGAAATAAAAAAACATAAAACAAAAACATTTCTGTGTTATGTGCGCGACGGATCACCAAAAGTGTCATTACTGTGTCCACAACTTACTGTGGCTTTGTGTCAAACACTGGCTATTCTATAAAAACATCTTTAAAGAAGCTGTGCTGTACACAGGATCAGCTTGTACCTCTCTGTCATAATCGTTCATGGGTGTTTAAGTGAATACACACATAGACTATAGTAGGACATGGAGTACATTTAAAAGCGTCTGCAACAACAAAGCAGTCTTCATTTATGTACCACAGTTACATTTTGCTTTCATCCCATTAAGGTCCAAAATCTTACCAAACAGGAAGTCCACAGTACCTTGAAGTACCTCCCACTGGAGTGACAGTTACCATGGTGACACACACCCATGATTTGAAATGTCTGGTGACTGTTCAGATAGGGGTGTTGGGTAAATGCCTATTAGAGCCTGCCAGTGCCCCATTACTACTCACTAACCCACTGGCCTGTCCGGTGCTGTTGTGCAGGGCTTGTCCGTTTGCGTGTTTGCTCTGAGCCTGGTTCCCCCTGAGGGCCTCTTGCTCCATGGGACTCCCCCTCCTGTCCCCCTCCCTGCTGGAGGGCGTGCCTGCGTGTGGGGCCGTGCGCCTGGGGCAGCGCTGTTTGACCAGGTACAGCAGCGTGGTGACCAGCAGACTGAGGCACAGCACCAGCAGCACAGACACGATCACCAGCTCCTTGAGGTAGCAAGGGGCCCGGGCAGCCGACAGAAGGGGCTCCCCGTCCCGCAGCGGGCCCAAGCCCTCTTTCTCATTGGTCCACTCCTTGGTCAAAAGGGTCAAGTTCCTCCCCACATATCTGGTGGTGGGCTGGGGGTACCTGCTGGACAGTGTCGGTGCAGTCTTTCCCGGGCTTGTTTCAGATCTTTTAGGCCACAGCGAGACGTGGAGCTCCGGTCCAGCCCGGGTGGTTGTGGTGGTGGGTACCGGGGGAGGGTGTGTCTGAGGCCACGGGTAGCCCAGTGGAGTGTGTGACAGTGGGCTGCTCTTCTGCTTGACGTGGTAGACGGCCATGGTCTGCTGGTAGCCGTTCTCCGTGCTGAGGCAGAGGTAGAGGCCCAGGGTGGTGGGCGTGGCCACGAAGCTGAGGCCCCCGTCCTCCAGCAGCAGGTACAGGTCTGGAGACAGCCGGCTGTTGGGACGCTCCCACTGCTGACGGGACAGGCGCGATGCGGGGGGACACTGGAGCCGAACCACCTCATTCAGAGACACAGACACCGGCTCACCTGCAAAAGGACACGATTGGTTGACATGTCAAATTTCAGCTCACCAAGAACAGCCATATACCCCTATGTACAATGGAATTAAATAGTTTAGCTATGGAAACTTCTCATGGGTGGGGGCCTGCTCCTTCAAGAACTGGTTACATTTCTAGATTTTCTGTCTATTTGGCTTCCATAATGTCTTCTTCCCATACTAGTATAAATAAAAAAAGGTACAAAATGTAAATTGAAGTGTTTTTTTTACTAAGCACTGTCTGCTTGTGTCTATATATTTATCCTATACAACCATCTTTAATGGCCAATTTTCATAATATTAGTTTTCTTCTATACACTGAACAAGAAGATATGTTCTATAAAAACTTTAGACTCCTAATACGTTATAAAAAGGAAATAAAGCTTTTAAAGAGATGCAAATTGATGTATACTTAACTGGCAAAGTTCAAAAATGTTACCCTGTTCACCTGCAGTGTATCGCCTTAAGGGTGTGTAACCAGCTTATAAGCAAAGCACAGCAGCTGCTAGAAGTGACACTTACCCCCAGACAGTTTGTTTGGTCCATATCCACCTCTGTGTGTAAACGAAACACTGTTGCACGCCTTCTCAACATTCCCTCTGTCTACGTCCTGGCCTCTGAGAAGGGAAAACTACAGTCAACACACGAGGCTGCTCACTGTCACCTTCAAAAAGGGACAGCGGATACTTTCTTTTCTATAGTTATTTGGCATTGTTGTTGTTGTTGTTGTTGTTGTTGCCTTTGTTTTTTAATCTAGCTGGAAATCAGCTGAGGAGATATTGAAAAGGGTTCAGTGAGGAGGTTTGGTTCATCTCAGGGCTCAGAATAATAATAATCTGAATCATTTCTAATCTGCAAACAGACACAATCGCATTAACAAGAGGTATGGCTGCTAACATTAAGATTATTAATATTTTTATGGCAAGGCATACTGTAGGTATATATATAGATATATATATCTATATATAGATATATATATATATAGTGGGATACCCGAAAAAAACACCAAATTAAAATTTGGGCCTATCTATCATTGTTTAAATAATAATGTGGACAAAATGTAAATAGCCACTTGCCATAAAAATGCTTGACCCACAAGCTCCTGAGGACCCAATGCATAATAAGTAGACTGTTCCTGTCATTTCCATTCAAATCAACAACATGTTTTTCCTTTATAGTTGTTAGGCACCTAAAATTGTTTTCTACACAACATGAGGAATTTTCAATTGGCAACACCTTGTGGAACTCACAGACTGATGTGGGTATTGGAGGCATGCACACAGGCCCTGCTGCCAGGGTCCCAGCCACACAGCGGGTCTCGAGCCAGCACACACTGGGGACACGTCCAGTAGAAAGAACAGTTGGCCGTTGGTACACTCACCACGCCCTCCGATGAGCCCACATAGATCATACCCTGTAGGGGGGATACACTCAGATCAGAACAGTTGAAACAATTACATAACAGAACCTCTTGGATGATTTTACATAATGTGGTGTAAAATGGCATAAAATAAGAAAGAAAATGAGTTTGACGAGTCCCTTGGCTTTCAGTAAATGTCAAGTTAAGGAGATATACCAAGTGGGGGGCGCTTGTGGTGTAGTGGTTATCTTGTTGCCACAGATGTTGAGGTGCTGACTGTAAGCAGCATACATATGGCCTTAAGAAGACAGTGACACAAAGCTTGTCACTATAATAGTAGGCCATATGTCCAGTTAGATTGAAGCCTCTATCCATATGAAATCCTTACTGGGCATCCTTTCCCCAGTGGTAAAAAATGGATTGGACAACCCTATAAAGCTAATAGACCCTGTATTTAGCCCAGGGCACAACATACATCATTTCAAGGATATAGGGGACACAGTAGGAAAAAGCTGTTAATTATTTCTATCATTATAAAGTAAAATCTGTATTAATAATTGTAACTGTTGGTGTTGATGACCAATCATCATGTTTTTCATTGGTATGTTGAAGATGTCCAGTCTGAACCAGTAAATGTCCCTGTCCACTGTGTACCTTGGGTATGGAGAGCTTCAGGCTCTTGATGGACTGGGCCTGCTCAAACACCTTGACCTCCTCTATGATGTGGGGCCCACTCTGCAGCAGCACGGCTTTATGGAGGTATCCAGACTCTGAAACAAAAACACACACACACACAGCACAGTTATACATACAAGCCTTTTAGAGAGAACAGAAACATTAGCTTTGGTTGTATGGTGGATTACTGTCTGTCAGATGAAACACCCAACAGCATCTTCAGAGACTCTGCTTACCTTCCACATAGCAGAGTCTCTAGAGCTATACATCTGAAAATCTTTGGTGGACTTTTTCAAACCGCTCCTGCTCTTCCCTACGTGCAGTAACAGTATATCAGGTTATCTATTTTCTCCCAGAGTGTCTGAAATTCCTCTCAAATCCAAAGATGTCGCTGGGCCATGGGTCTGCCATGTTCAGGGTCAAAGCTTCTGGTACTTTTTGTGCTACTGATGGCTGGTATTAAATCTACGGTGCCCACAATTTTTATTTATTTTTTAATTCTTTTTGGGCCTTTTCAAGCTTTATTAGATAGTACAGAGTTGAAATGGGGAGAACAGAGAGAGAGAGAGAGAGGGGATTACCTGCAGTAAAGGTCCACGGGTGGGATTTGAACCCACGACCACTGCAATGAGCCAAGTATGGTACGCGCTCTATCCACTACGCCACCGGAGCGCCCCATGCCCAGCCATTTCTACTATTGTGTCCTTGAGCAAGGCACTTAACCCCCAAACTGCTCCAGGGGCGCTGTACTATGGCTGACCCCTGCACTAAGAGGACCCACTCTGGAGAATTGCTTGTGTGTGGTGTAATTAGAGATGTTTCAAGGGGTTAGCAGAAAGACACATTTCAATAACCTTGTGTGACATACCATGTGTGAATCTGCATGTGCCCCTGTGCCCTTACCTGTGAGCAGATAGAGGAGTGTGTAGTCTCTGTTGTTTTGGGCCCTGACCCTCTGCACTGTCACGTGGCTGTAGTGGTGCTCAGTAGACACCATGGTCAGACTCCTGCCCACCGCACGCACACTGTTGTCTGCCAGGAAGTTCTCTTTGACAAAGCGTAGGGCGTTGTCCGACGCGTTGTGTAGGCCACACTAAACACACACACACACACACAATCACACAGTTTGACAGTAATACCAACTGAACAGAACAACATATTCATCATTTTATTGCATTCATTTTATTGCATTCAAACTTAAATATAAGAACTATACAACATTGATGAAATGTTTTTTAAGTCAATGCAACTTTGATATTCTTTTCATATTTTATAGTAATAATTTGGGGGTGCTCATGGTGTAGTGTTTAGTAAGCCATCATATCTGCCCCTATCCATGCGTTCCAATACCAATACGTTCTGCTATTTAGTATGGTAGAAAAATAGATTTAGGGTGTCTCTATTCTTCTGGTCAGATTTAGTATGCTTAAAAATACCCGGATGCCCCACTACATCCGGTGGAGATTTTTAGTGTTGGAATCGGCATACTTTTTGAGGTGATTCTGACCCACAATCCAGTGCGCACCGGAAGTGACGTCACATCGACAGGGCCTCCGTATGAAAACATCCGGGGATACGACCGTATAAAAGCAAGAGACACAGATCGAGGCGCAATGTTATGATGAAATAATACAAGTAAAAGTATGTCACAGTTGTATGCCTACTGCATGCTAACTAGATGCAGAAAAGTATGTAGTTCAGAAAAAAGAAAGAGTATGAGATTTGGAACTTATTTGATTTGTCTTAACTGCGAAGGTTTTTACTTTATTTTCCAGGAAAACAAACTAGCCTTGTCCCCAATCCCTCTCTCTCTCTCTTTTTCTCCTATCCATTAAAAAGTCAGGTCTTACCTCTCCCGGGTTGGCGGCCTTCTCCTGAACCCGTGTGCTCCACTGTAACGTGTCCCGGTTCAGGACTTTGTAGTTACCGGAGAAAACTGATTTGATGTCAGTCAGCCGGAAAGAACACACAGCCGAGCGGCCAGCGTTGACAGACCTGGGTTAATGGAAACCCAACTGTTAAGACACACTGTGGGTCAAAGCTACAGCACACACACACACACCACCACTTATTTCTTAGATCCTCCTGTAGGTAGCAATTCATCTTTCAAACTTAGTTCTGCTTTCTTGCCTTCTTTTTAAGATTGTTCCCATTATGATAACATTGTGACAAACAACCCCATAGTGTGTGACAACTGACCCCTTGACGGGGTTGGTTCTCACAATGTGTCAGGGTGTCTTTGATGATTAATTTCTTCTTTATTACAATAAGTTGGAAAATGAGAAGGATACACATTTCAAACTCACACCTTAAGCATCAATTTAATGTAGGAATGACTATTGAAAGATGTTTTGGTGATGAGCAATTCACACTAGAGTAAAAAGTGTGACTACCACCAACCCCGTTCTCCCCTACTCACCATTGGGAAGTGAAGATGCCATAAAAGAGTGTGTCGTCTGCGGGCGCTCCCTCTGCTGGGGGGAGGATGTCTATGTCCTGGATCACGTTGTATGGCAGCTCTCCGTCAGCCTGGCACAGCAGCTGGGCTTTGGCAAAGGTGGTCCAGCGGCGCTGCAGGGTCCGCTGGCCCCCCACATCACTCTGATAACATGACAGGGAGAGAGGAGACATTAAAGAACAACACAGCACTGAAGAACATACTAGGATGGCCAAGAGAAAAGCGGGGCTGACCAGTAACCATGAGGTCTCAGGTTGGATCCCCAGCACCGGACAGGAAGGTGTTAGAAGTAAAACTAGTGGTGTCTGCTATTACATCTAATGTGCCCACCATCTCTACCATTGAGTCCTTGAGCAAGACACTTTACGCCAAACTGCTCCGGAGGCGCTGTTCTAAGGCTGACCCTGCTCTTTGACCCCCTCTGAAGAGTACTAACTTGAGAGGGGATATGCGAAAAGACAAATTTCAATGTGCCTTGTGTACAAATGACTAATTGACTTAAGGTCCAGAAAGAATTTTGGTTCACATAGCTCGTATACCACTGTGGAGAAATACAAATGTGTACATGGATTGGACAACAAGTCTGGACCACTTGTACATTTCATCCATACCTAAGAGAAAATTGGCCAATGCAGCAATTTGACTAAAACACATATGTGTAACTAAGAACATCTCCATCTGTATGCGTGCTTCTTGCTTGAGGCCCCTTGTCTTCAGCCTTACCATGCAGATCTGAGCAACACGAGAGACGATAAACTTGTCGATGAAGTCATACTCTCTGCCCACTTCGCTGAAGAAGAAGTAGACTTTCTCCTCATCAGGAATGAAACTGGAGCCGACGAAGGTTGGATCTATAGAAAACAGATGGATGGAACTTAGTGCAAGTATCTACAGTATAATAAAACTGCATCATTAGGGGGCCAAGCCCGAGTAGGGCCTGGGACCGCGTTTTGCAGAGCAACGCGGTTCCATAGCCCTGCTGGGCAGGGAACCCTATTGTTTTTGTTGGGCCTTTTATTATTATTCTTCCACCTGTAGAACTGGTGCTGCAGCCCAAACCGTAAAGGGTTGGGACATGCCACTTGCAGGGCTTATCCAGGTCCGTGCCTGGTACACAGACAAAAAAAATCAGACATGCCGGCCACTAGGTGGCGCTACAACAAAAAAAAAAAACGCGTTTTGGCCTATAACTTCTGCACCGAAAGTCCGATAGTCAAAAACTTTATATCCACAGATGCCCACAAGTCAGCTGCATCTTTTGAGATAGGCCACGCCCATTTGCGTATATATAGATTTTTCGCTACATCGCAAAAACTGTGTCAGTCACCAAAACATACTCCTCCTACAGTTTTCGCCCGATTTGGACGAAACCAAAAGCATTATGCTCTACCAACTCCCACGAGCAAAAGTAGGATAAATAGTTTTTCTACGACCATCGGAAGACCAAACGGTAGCGCTTTAAAGATTCGCGAAAATTCCTTAAAAAAAAAAGGGGGGGGGGGATTTTCTTGAAACTGAAGGGAGACTATCATGGGGCATGCCTGAGCCTATGGTAAAAATATGGCTAAGAAATTCCTATGTGGGCCGGACTTATTAAAAAAAAGAGTTTTTCAATTTTTTTGCCTTTTTTCGCCATTTCCTAATAGCCTGGTGCTACCAGACCATCGTACTTCATTTCATTTGTACAGAAGGTCTGGCAGTGCTTTAATTGGCAAACGTTCACTCATGGAGGCGGGTGTCTGTTAAAGTTTAAAACTATTGGATCTGCCCAGTGCCACTCTGGATTAGCCAACCAATCGCATAACGTTTGGTCGTCACGTGTGTCATGAGCCGGCTTCTGGCAACTGAAACTGGAGCGCGACTTCGAAGTCATCGTTCTCAGCCACTCGCTCTGTTCGCTGATTGGACCAGCTGTCGAATCTCCAGCAAAACTGGGAAATGGGCTGTACACCCAGACTGACTACTGAAGGGAAAATAAAATTTGTCCGGAAGTGGGCGGGAGGGCGGAGCCAGGCTAATTTCCTAAGTGTTTAGGCGGGAAAATTCAAAAAAGTGTCTTTACAATGGAGAGGTTGACAAATTGATTTTGCTATAACTCCCCAACCGAACATCGCACATTCAAAAACTTGACACCCACTTGTTTGGTACATTGAGCTGCATCTTTCTATCAAACGTAGTTTTGCGAATTTCATCCATAGGGGGCGCCAAAACCACAAAAAGCAAAGAAAACGCGTTTGGGGCTATAACTTCCACACCGAACATCCCACAGTCAAACACTTTATATCCACAGAGGCCCACAAGTCAGCTGCATCTTTTGAGATAGGCCACGCCCATTTGCGTATGGGATTTTTTTTCGCTACATCGCAAAAACTGTGTCAGTCACCAAAACACACTCCTCCTACAGTTTTTGCCCGATTTGGACGAAACCAAAAGCATTATGCTCTACCGACTCCCACGACCAAAAGTTGTATAAAAAAATTTTCTACGACCATCGGAAGACCAAACGGTAGCGCTTTAAAGATTTACACATTAGCTACCTTGTACCAAACTGCTCCTAAATCCAACACGATTCATCCTATTAACACCAAACTTCACATGTGTTTGTCCTATGGTTCTCAGGTTGGTTCTACTTTTTCCTTAAATTGCTCCAAAAGGGGGCGCCAAAAACACACTTGAGCATCTTTCTCTGCAATTGTTTTGCCTTTTGATCTATAACTCCCAAACCAAACATCCCACATTCAAAAACTTTACATCCCCGGATTCCGTGAAGCGAGGGGCCGGCGCCGCGGACGACGAGGCCCGATCCCGAGTCGCGTGGGAGGCTTGTCCCCCGTTCACAACTGCTCGCAGTTCTAGTTAAATTTGAAATAGAAGCAAATTATTTTTACATTAAAATCAAAAGGAAATGTTCCATCTTGTCATCATGTTTGTGTCTCTGTCGGTGTCATTTCAACAGGTGCAAATTCAAATTTAAACCTAAGGTCAATGGGGAATGGACATTAACCATGAGTGTGTGTCATACTGTATGGGAGATCAGTTATAGATTAAATAGGCTGGCAAAATGCATCACATTGATGAATACTATTGGTTATACTGTGTCTACTTCTTTGAACAAGTGTCGCACACGCTGTGGATTCCAGTTGGCTCAATGCACAATCATGGACTTATCATGATTATGGAGTTTTCCGCACAGAAATCCTTATTGCACATTCCAAAAATGTTTAATCATTAATAAATATTCTATTCACGACTGCTATGAGGATAGATATAGAAACAATAGACTCACCCTCTAGCCATCCTAAAGTATCATCCAGCTTGAGGTCAACTCGCTGGCCCTCACTCAGGTGCCGGGAGATGACGGGCCGGTTCCCCCTGTAGTCTGCCACAGTCCCTGTATAAAGCTCTCCATCTGAAATGACAACAATAGTTCAAACAATACAGCAATACATACTGCTGCATATAAAATAAAATAAACATGACAGGAAAGGTCTGTATGACACAATTGCCTAAGGATTTGAATCTACCTGCATAAGGTGAATGTGTTGCTTAAGATGAGTTATGACTCCCTTAAAGAGAGACATGACGCACATTGGCACATTTTTATTTACAAAGCCTTGACCGGGAAGCTTCCTCGTTATTTAACTGAAATGCTGCACATTTCAGATGGGCTTTATCAAACCCGCTCCACTGACATGCTTATGCTTTATGTCCCACAAGCCCGGTCTGAGCTGGGAAAGACAGCTTTTAGCTTCAGTGCCCCTGACTCCTGGAACAACTTACAGCAACAAATTAAACTAAATACATGCATATCCTTTGGCCAATTTAAACAGACTATCTTGGATCTGCCAAACTCTACTTGTAACTGTTTTAATTAGGCTATATTGTACTTTATTCCTTTTAATTGCTGCCACTCTTCACCACTTTGTAAATGTTTCAATTGTTTTTTTTTCTCTTCACCTGTTGTTGTGTATTTGATGTATTTGCATTGAATATTTTGTATGTATTGTTGTTTTGAATTTGTTTTGACTCGACATCATTGAAAATGAGGGTCACCCCTCAATTGGTCTCTCGAGGATAAATAAAAGTTAAATGAAATGAAAATGACTAGACAAAACAAAGCTCTATAGGTCATGGCTCCCTGATAACATGAGCATGTTGTCCTTGTCCAACCCTTTCTGACTCAGCCAGGAAACTGACATGATCATTTCTGTTCCTGATATAGAACACATCCCACCAGTGCTTTGAGAATAAAAGGCTCATTGCCCTTTTTGGACAATCCAGGCTGACTGTGTATGTAGCGGCTTCCTTATTAAATTAGGTAACAATTACATAGAGATTGTCGCGATAAATTGAAATAAGGCCGCAGTATATTTTGGGACTTTGTGTAAGGCAAGGCAATGCAAGTTTATTTCTATAGCACAATTCAGACACAAGGCCATTCAAAGTGCTTTACAGGGGCATAAAAAAACATCAAGTTTAGACTTGAGTTTAGATTTGATATACAATCTATGGATTAGACATTAGAAATTGCATTTAAGAAATAGTAAAAACAAAGAAAATTAGGGCTGTCAAATTAACGCGTTAATTTCGATTAATTAATCACAGAAAAATTAACGCGATTAAAAAAATTAACGCAGATTAATCGCACTTCTATAATGCCCTTTGACCCGGTGCAAAAGTGGTGCGTAGCTGCACCGAGCTGCACCTGAAGCAGACACAGCCCGTGCGGGTGAAAGGGAGAAAAGTAAAGAGAGAAGCAGGGGGCCGAGGGCTCTATAGACGGTTTAATAAGCATGAAGGTAGGACGACATCTTACTTTATTCTCCGCAGCCAGTGTCTGTGCATTATTGATTTAGTGGGTGCAACAATGTAGGCTAGGTTCAAAACAGTATCTCTCAATCTTTCTCCCCGTGTCTCAATTTTGTTTGCTAGCTGTCTCGTCGTCCGCGTAAACGTGTGTGCGTGTGTGTGTGCGTGCGTGTGTCTCTCAATATTTTTGCCTATGAGTACGACGATGGTGAATGAATCGGCATAAGCATCTGTGGCAGTGCAGCGCTGTCTGTTGTGGAGACAGAAGTTACGAGAGACGGAGAGAGAGAGAGAGTGAGAGAGAGAGAGAGACTAGCAGGCTATACAGCTGTTTATAAACAGGTATAAAAGTGTCATAAAAGTATGCGATTAATTTAGATTAATTAATCACAGAGCCTGTAATTAATTAGATTAATTTTTTTAATCGCTTGACAGCCCTAAAGAAAATACATCAAGATTAACAATTAGCCAACATTAGGGCTGATCAGTGTCTGCTCGGACTGAAGTCTCTTTCACATTTGAGTGTAGATGAGAGTTGGTAATTAAAATACCAGTCGACACAATCTTGAAGTTTTCAAGTAGGTGTGTCCCAGACACTAAAATAGTTTAATCTATGTTATCCAGCTAACATTAGTTGCACTGGAGTAATGTGTCCAACAGCATTAATAGGCTCATCAGCTCTTTCGTGAGTGTTTCAAGTTAGGCCTTTTTCCATTTGTTTAAGTGAATCAGAGCATCCAGGTTTTTCACCTCAAGCATGAAGGACCTTTCCCTGCTGAGTGAAGGTCTGCTCCCCATCTCAGCAAAAACTCTAACCCGTTTTGTTTTGTTTAGTATAGCTTAGCTCTGACTATTCAGTTTCAACAAACTATTAAGCACTATAAAGTACATTTATACAGTATAAGAGTATATGAGTATCACACACAAACAAATATATACACACACACACACACACACAGTATGTATTATGTACAATTTTGTAACTGATAAGTAGTATAATTGCCTTACCCACTATGATAGCTGTGTTGCGTTGGTAGGGGTCATAGGGGCAGCGACCTCTCCCTTCATCAGGCTTGAGGCTCATCGTTAACGTCTCCGAGTCCTGGACAGAAAGAAAGAGATGTAAAAGTCAAACGGCTGATATATGAACTAAATGAAGATCATTTGGAGATTTATGAGAAATCAAATCAAAATCATACGATGTAGGTGCAGCGTGGACTGAAGGCAAAGGTTCCACAGGCGTAGATGTGGGTTGTGTTCAAGAACTGCAGGACACGGATGAAATTGGGACAGTCAGCCTACAAAACAGAAAACACACACACACAAAAGGAAAGAAGTGTCAGTAAAGCAAAAAGTACAGCAAGTATGTGTGGATTCAAAACTTAATATTTACAGATCAGAGATATGCAACAGGCCTGTGTGTCAGCCACACCTTGTTTTCATACTTTTATCTGCTAAAGTGATACATTCCATAATAAGTATATAAAGCTGCTGGACCAGTCCAAAATGAAATATAAGAATGTGAATGCCCCCAACATATCATGCCATAGTATGCTTCAACCACAGAAGTCACATAAGTTAACGCTTGTGAGATGCTCTGCTTCACACTCTGCTGATTAAACATTGGAATTGGAATGAAAATGACTTGAGCTTTATAGTGTTTCTGCTGCTCTTTGGTTGGTATCCTGAGACATGAGGAAACATTTTGAATGTCAGAGTTTGCAGTATCATCCACTTGCCATTTTCTTGCCTTTCATGGAACATTGTTCGAGGTCTCCCTCCGAGGGGCTCCAGTCCAGCTGAAAGAAGAAGAGCAGAGAGTCAAATTAGTCATTTGGTTCGTCTATTTTTGAAGGATTTTAGAAACTTTATCAGTAAGATTCTTCCAAATTTCTTGTTTTGAAAAATATTTGATTTTATATAGACAGTGAACCTCATTAAGTCTGCTGAACTGAAGTTGGACTGAATCAGGTCAATGTAACTTTGCCTGATTGGACAATAACAGATCAGCCTGAAGAGCTGGAGAAGGCACAGTGGGAACCAATTGACCATTAAGTACTCCACTGCAGTATGCTGTATATCAGGGAATAAGTGGACAATATAGCATCGTCTGCACTGAGCGGTAGAGTTTGGTTTGGTACAGTACGGCACAGTTATTTGCGGTTCCACAGTAGAAAGTTGGGTTACCAAACTAAGCGTAACATACTACATATTGTATGCCTCGCTTCCACTGAGTGGCACAGTTCAGCAGGGCACGGTGACCCTAGATCTAGCTTGTGTTTTCACAGCAGACAGTACCCTTGGTAGGCAGGGTGTATGCCAGACAGTGATAGCCACGGTTTCACATTGCAGTTTTACCAGCGCACTAAAGAACTTTCCATGATATACCCACGTTCTGTGTGCATCATCTACATGGGCTGCATCTCCCTATATTGGACATTGATTGGTTTGTAGATGGCCGTGCGTCAGACGTCTGCGTTTCTATTGGGTGTAGGCCTATAGCCTTCATCAGTTTAAATGAATGAATGAAGAAACATGTATAAATAGATTCATTTCAGGCAGCCGCCCAAACAACACACACCTCCAGCTTTGACTACAGTTGTATAAAAAAAATATTTAAAAATACTGCTGTTTATTTCTCTTCTTTATGACTGCCGACCACTTGGCATGCCAGGCCAACTTCTGGCCTGGCATGCGTACTACAGCCATTTAGGTCTCTTTTGCAGATCTGCATGCATGTGGAGTGCATACAAAAAGGAAGTTTATAAAAACATTAAGGAAAAACTTGTGACCGTTGTGGTGTAAATGTAGCCGGAGAGTATAAAGAAAGTGTGTGTCTGTCTCTCAGACTCTAGGTCAGCCTTGGAGCCTGTTAGGAGACACTTAGGTCAGTTGTATAGATAAAGTCTCATCTCCTAAGACTCCAGAATGTTATGGTTCACTGTGTTCAGCTCTGAACCAAAACATCGGTACGCTTGGTGCCCGAGCCGGGTAGGTGGTAGAGATAGCGCGAGGTTAAAACACAGCGCTTTGTCAGAATTGAAGTGCAAGTCACGAGAGTTGCAGTCCGGTTCTCCTTGGCCAAGTCTGTAATAAATATTGATTCATAATTCATCCAAGTCTCCTGAAATATTCTTCCACCTGAGTTGACCTCCAACCTTAACAGAACTTCCATCACAAATATAATATTATTTTTTTAGCAATTTCCTTTTCCAAGTTAGTTTTTGAGTTACATACATTCTAAATCCAAGAACAGTGATGAAGTACTGGGTAGGGATGACTCTCTATTGAGGCCCTCCTCTGCAAATAGTTCAGTTGTTGCTCCCCCACCTTACTCCTCAGTGTGATAGCGTCCCGGTTGCTAACGTCCAGAGCTAACACAGCGTCCCTGGCTCCTACATAGAGCATGTCTCCATCCTCACTTAACAGCAGTGTGGTGCTGTTGCTGACATCATGGCTACTGAAACGTGTGAAGCGTCTCCCAGGACTACCTGTAAACGCACAGCAGACAACACCTGAGGGTTAGACATGTCCTCCCAATAACCACACAGACAATTTAAAACATCTAGATCTAAGATGGCAGCAATCTGCAGCCCTGAAAAATGTCATTCATATTATGACACAGAAGTTGTTTTTGTTCATATGCGATGGTATATTCAATAAGTCAATGTAAAACACACCTACAAATAAACACAGTTAGTAGATACTTGTTTCCAGAGTTGGGAAACAGTTGTGCAGTGCTATGTGTGCAATAAGACTTACACACACACACACACACACACACACACACACACACACACACACACACACACACACACACACACACACACACACACACACACACACACACACACACACACACACACACACACACACACACACACACACACACACACACACACACACACACACACACACACACTTCTCCAGAATGGCTGAGTGCACCTTTAACTATACTTTAAGGTTTACCAAAAAGGAAAACAAAAGCAGCGTGCTCCTTTCTACTCACCCATGGGGAAGGACACTCTTGGAGTCAGTGTAGTCATACATGGGCTCAGGACACTCAGCAAGGCCACTGCAGTGACAGACAGGAGGCTGTGGGTCTTCATCACAGCAGCAGGGAGGGCTGAGGGAATGGGGCCGACACAGGGTCAAAGCCTGAGAGGGAGAGGGAGAGTTGGAGATGGTCCAGGAAGCCACATACTCTGCTCTCTACAGCAGACCATCACTGGATCTGATACAGACAGACAGACAGACAGACAGACAGACAGACAAGAGACAGATAAAGGCTTTTTAATCAATAGTTTACATACATACCCTCACATCTCTAATCATCTGAACAAGGTTAACCCGATCTGTTTTAGTGAGGGATTATATTTAGATTTAGTGTATTTAAAAAAGTGCATAATGCAGTTTCAGAGGAGGGGAATGGGTTTACATATGCAGAGCCTGCAGTGAAGTTTACAAGAGATATGTTCTCTACGTGTCATTGTTAGTATTGAAAAAAAGTCTATCATCACAAAGCAAAACAGAATAATTTTGAGGCACCTGGAACAAAACGTTAGACTAGAAAAGGGGCAAGCCCTGCTGTCTTTAAACAACAACTGTGAAACAATAGCTTTCTAACTTCAGCACTCTTCCAGTGATGCAATTTTCCTGATGGGGAAGATTGTTTATCCAGTTATGAGAATAAAGCTAAGAAAAATGTCCGCTTCTCTGATACACCCAAAGTTACATAGTGCACACTTAATGTCCTTCACTTGGCATTTCACTTCAGATCCTGTTGACTAATTAATGAAATGCTTTTCAGTCAGCACAATGGAAGGCTCAAATGCCTTTGTCTTCAGCAGCCATTCCAAGGCACCAATTGTAGATTGTGAACACAAATCAACCACACGTCTTCAATAACGCAGGTACAACATCACCCCCACTGCAACGTCATGCGACAAACAAACGGTCACATTTGTTGTGTGCTCGGTTGCCTTTGTTTAGCTGGTTGTGTCTTGCCTTGATACATTTGTCGCGGCACAGTGTGTAAGTCCACTGTGAAGCACACTAGGCTACAGTGTAGAAGTATGGATACACACCTGTAGGGCAGATATTTTGGCTTCGGCGTGTAGCCTACGTAGTATAAATTAGGCTGCTTACGTGAAGGCTGACAAAACACGTGGTATCCAAAGTTGAGCAACAGTCTGTGGCTCAAATCCCCGCAGCGAACAATGTGACAAAACATATGTAGTCAAATGTCAAACACTGAATAAGCTGGGATGTTTGATGTTGTGTAGGCTACTTTTCGGAGAAACCATTTTTCTCTCGCGTGTGCAACAGGAGGACGTCGTAGGCTATTTCTGACAAATGAACAGTGCATTCAACTGAAGTCGAAAAATTAGACATTTCAAATGATCTTACATCTCGGTGGTGAATGCTTCCCTTCGCCCGTGTGTCGTGCAGTCGTTTCCTCTGCGCTCTTCAGTTCCAACCATCTAAAAAAGGAAATCCAGTTTTTTTTCTGCCGAACTTGCGTGGTGTGCACCGGTGAAGTGAGCCTGGTCAGCCAGTCAGTAACCCCCCCTGTGACCGTGCTTCAACAGCCGGACACTATTATAACAACAAAGCCTATACTCCTGGATCCTCCTCTCTAATGTGACTGTCCATGAGCCTCCACCACCTACAGGACATGCACACACATGACAGCCTTCATGTTAAAAGCAGCAGGGGCGGTATCCTCCTGTCTTTCTCTGAGCATAAACAGTTGTAGCCTCTGGGTGTATTAATCTTAATTCACTGTAGGCCTATCCTATCAGTAAAATCAAATATGGCAGCCAGCCCATTTACTGCCAAAGAAGAAGAAGAAGCGTCTCACTCAACCCATAACACGTGATCAATCCATTAGCATTTCATAGGTTAGGTCTAGGTCTATATCATATTATATATGATAAATATGATGATATTTTATTCTGCTTTTGAAAAGAATACGAATCACAATGGTTTACTTTTAAAAAAAAAACTATAATTAAAGGTGCAGTCAGCGATTCTGGAGAAGGCATGTTGTCAAAATCACTTTTAGTAAAAATCAGTGAATATCTCGTCGTGATCTTGTGATATTTCTTGCAAAGTACACTAGACAAGCACCTGGCTGAACACCTGCTTACTATCTATGAACTGATAAAAGTATCTTAATGATGATTTGATCCCTAAGTTGCAGTACAGTAGTACTCATTTGAGAAGCATACTGTAGTAAAGGTAGCTTCCAGCTTTCTTTGTGCATACATCAGTAAGGCATATAAAACCCTGTGTGGGATCAACAAATGTTAGTGCAGTTGTTTCACTGGACTTTTGATACAGTACAGTCAAAGATACAAACAGACTGTCATCTGTGTATGTACCTGTTGGGTAGCTTGTTGTTCTCCTTTGTTTTCCCGTCTTGATATTTGGATGAAGAATCTTCTGATGTTTGGGCTCGGAGTCCTTCACGTACAAGAAGAGCTACTGCTGATCCATTGGTCAAACCATACTGACGTGCACAACCACTTTACCTGCTTGGAGGATTTTTCCCCACCCGTCCATTCTTGTCTCTTCTTGAAGCCCCCTCCTCTTTATTCCTCCATCCAGCCACATGCTATATAGTTCCTCCGTTCGAACAAAAGGGTTTCGCTCTATCTGACACACCATTTACAGATTAGAATTCAGCAGTAATTCCAGTACCGTATTTAGATTTTTAAACTATGGCGTGTAAAATTAGCCTGAGTCATATACAGGCTCCCATGCTATAGGGAAAGGAGTGGGTTAGTGAGGGCTAATGAGGAGCAAAGAAGATTGGAGAGGATTAACAGGTGACCTGGAAACAGCCATGTGGTAACAGGCTATACCCCCCCCCCCAGTGTCAAACATGACGCCACCGGCACACAGGTTGATGTTGGCCAGAGAGCGTGTCATGGGCCATGCTGTTTGTTCTAGATCAGGGACTGTAGCATAGCAGTCAAATCACTTCCTAAAGGTAGCAGGTGTTACAATAAAGAAAGGGTTACTTTGTGGCCAATCATTTTTTTAGACTGCAAGCATGTGTGTGTGTGTGTGTGTGTGTGTGTGTGTGTGTGTGTGTTTATGTGTGCGTGTGTGCGTGCGTGCGTGCGTGTGTGTGTGTGTGTGTGTGTGTGTGTGTGTGTGTGTGTGTGTGTGTGTGTGTGTGTGTGTGTGTGTGTGTGTGTGTGTGTGTGTGTTCGGAAACCAATTCAACTCGACTAGTTTCTCACTGCTGGATCTGTACGTGATTACCACATACAGTACCTGCAGTATAGATATACAGTGTATATAAAAATCATCAACCTTCGGCCTAAAGCCTGCCCTGGTACCACACTGTACACTTATGAGCATTCTTATTTCGGAAAATGGTGTTAAGACAGTTATAGACAGTCCATATCTAGTACAGAAGTCCAATAACAAAGGAGCGCTCAGCATTGCCCACATGTGTGTTGAAGTCCCCCAACAGAACTATGGAGTCCCCTATACCGCAGCCCCATGCAGGACTCTGTTCAGGGTCTCCAAGATACAATACTCTGAGCTGGCATTCACTGCATACGCACAGACAACAGTCAGAAAGCCCCAGAGCTCCTTTGAGCCACAGTTCAGGTCATCAATCCATATTTTCCATATTCTTATCTGGTTCATGAATTAACAGTGCCATCGAATGCAATGAAAAAGCCCTGCAACCGACCCTACCATTATGACACTTGTAATGTTCAGTTTTTGTTTCAGCTTTTCAACCATGTCTTGATTGAATTAAATGGTTACTTCAGGTTTGTATCTGTCCATATTTCTATACTGCATAGCATACTGTATATTGAATTGCTTTGGTTAAATGTACCTTGAAAACAGTTTACTGTATGCTACTCTGCAAGGTGGAGCATTCAGGGGTGGCTCTCATTTTTCACATTCAGTGTCATCTTCTAACACACCTGCACTTCAAACACGTGAAAACATATGGTTTTGCAAGCTACATATTCATTAGAAACTTGGATTATAATAATTTGACAGTCAAAACATAAAGAAGAAGCTTGCAATCTTCATGTTTTAAACAGGCCAGTAAAGCTAACACTGGAGCAGTCAGTGACCAACACGTTTTTATGTTTAACTGATGAGCTGTGCAGTCATAAACGTTAATTTGTCATTTTCATTCTTATCTAACCAAATGTGTCTGGAGATATGACTTACAGTTAGTTCCTCTGTCCGGTGAGTTCACAGCCATCTCAAACTTCACAGCTGCTCTGAGAGAACCTCAAAGTCATGTTGAAACCCTGTGGATTTTGGGTTACTGTCGTTCAGCTGTCTTTGGCAGTAGGAATGGATGCTGGTAAGAGCACTACACTCTTTTTAGCAAGGCATTAACAAGAAGCCTTATGCTTTGATGTACACATAGGTGCTCCTGTTTTAATCTATTTCTCTTTCTCTCGAACACACACATTATTTAAACATTTGCTTTACCCATTTCCTTTTACCATTATTCACTAAATAAAAACCTAACAAAAACATGTTTTGACCAATAGTGCAAAGGTGGCACATATTTCGGCGGAAGTAATATGCACTGTCATTTGAGCAGCATTTTATACTAACTGCTTGCCAACAGGTGGACTGAGCATTTCTTTTTTTTATCATTACAGATTGGAGTGTTCAATGGACTCCATTCAGCTCTTATCTTGGAAACAGGTGAGGCACCGCATGATGCGATATACTGCTGCTTTTTTTGTGATAAACCTGACATGATAGGATACTATTGGTCAGTTGAGTGTTGGAGGTTCTCCACTGGCCGGTGCTTATTCAAAATAAATAGGTGCAACCAATCCTCAACTCATTCCCAATCCTCACAGGGCTTTTACAGCCCATATACACTAACTATTTTGCTGGTCTTGGATACAACTGTCTGAACAATCAATACTCACCATTCTAATTCACCAGACTACAGTATGTTGTCTCTCCAAGATAAAAACAAAATGCTTCACTAGTAATAGAGAGTATCATTACAACCCAATGGCCTTTCTACCAAGCTACCTTAGGAGAAGGTGTAAATAATGGTTTAATTTAGTCTGTCAGTATTTTACTATTACAGGTGTAGTAAGGCATTCCAGAGGAAGCTGGTTGATATTTGAACTGAGCACCAAAACAAATCCCTCCTCCCTTCAGAGGCTCCGCCCCAGAATCACCTTGCCTGCACATCAGCAGCCGTCAGTATCACTACCTGTCCAATAGTATTGATGTTACTAACGTCATGGATGCTGCCTGTAGCTGATTGGTTGGAGAAGTGTTGATGCTCTCATTCTAACTCCCTTTGTTAACATACCAGTTTACAGAGCCTAGGCTGTGATTAAACACCAGACTTTTTTCATCATTGCTTACGTGATAAGCAATGAGCTCTCTCTCTCTCTCTCCTCTTGTCGCAACAACAACAGGAAAATGCATTGCATTGTAAATAGTCACTCAGATGTAAGTTAGGGACAATCTAAATTTGTCAGGACTGACTAACATCATATAATATATGAAAGTTAGGCAACATACAAAGAACAGGGCTCTAATGTGTGCCATTTGACTTTTCAAAGATAGCACCCCTTTAACTCTGATGGCGACTGATGTGCTTTATCTAAGTTATATTTGAGTTAAATTAGTATTGGTATATAGTAGTATAAAGCAAAGGCGTTCAAGCAATACCACATATTACAGCCATTTACCAGAGATCACATGTTGTTATCAAATGAAGCTTAGTCTGATACCAACAAAGAACAGCATAAAAAGTGTAAAAAAAAATGTCAATTGAAAATCTACAATTAAAGGTGGGGTCAGCGATTCTGGAGAATGTTTGTTGTCAAAATCACTTTTGGTCAAATTCAGTGAATATCTACTTACCATCTTACCTGTCTGTACTTTGTGTGCATGGCAAAAAAAAATCAAGTGTTATTACACAACCTAGGCTCTCCAGAATCGCTGACTCCACCTTTAAACACCTATATAACTGGAACAGGTGAGTGTGCTGATCAGAAAGAGGTTATTACAAGTCCTTTGTATTTACTCAAGTGAAGCACTGCTATATTCAGTCATTATTCACCCATCACTTATCTATTTCTAGGGCATATCTTCAGAAGACTCCACCATGGCTTGACCCACTTCATGCTGATCCTGGGGACGCAAGTCTTTACGCAGAAACAAAGTCCAAACAAATGAGTAGCTGGAATCCTTCTTTTCACACACAGGGTTCCATACATCAGACAGTGGCTGCTTGTCTTGGAGGTACTTGTCTCATGAAGGAGGCCTTCCCAGTTTGTTTGACTCATTCAGACAGCTATAGATTCAGCCAATATGACCCATTTGAGACAGAAAATATGTTCAACCTACAACATAGGGAGCAAAAGGAAGGTGATACTAACTACAGCCAACAAACTATAGTTATTATGGAAGAGGAGCCTGCAGTCATTGAGTCAGCCACCTACCTGTTTGAGAGGCATTCTACAGGATCAACTTTGATGAGTTACCACAAGGGGGAGCTGCATATCCTAAGGGGAAGCCATTTATTTTCTACCTCACATCAAGATGTCATACTAGTTGGCCATGGCAGCAAGGGTACCAATGGAACGGTCCAGCTTTCTGGTTATGGCCCAGAGGAACTGGCCAGATTTGTATCTAGGTTGAAATCCGATCAAATCTTTGGTCATCTTGGCACCATCAGCCTCATTAGTTGTAACCTTGGAAAAGACCCAAACTTTATGCTGCGGCTGCTGCAGGTTCTCAGGTCTCACAGTGTAGAAACAAAGCTTCACCTGCACACCTCCCTTCTGTCTGTGAGCCCTGACGGAGAGATAATGACTAGGACTGACAGAGTGTGGAGGTCCCATGACCATCGCAGAGTCATTGCTGAACTGGACCCAAGAGGTGACCTGCTTATCAATGTTGAACTAGGATGTGCAGGGCCAGCATTTCCTGATTATAAAGGAAATGTTTTGTATCTCCAGACATTGGAGTGGCCAAGCCACCCTCAAATGTTCCTTCCAATGGAACTGCGCAAAAAGTACCCTTCTATCGACTGCCTGGAGGGGCTTACTTGGAGCTTGTTCTTTGAGGAGAATGAGAGACGGCGTGCTCCTGATTATGTGCCAGACCGTGATGGAAAACACATGGAAGTCATTTGGCTTACAGAGCCAGTTCCAGAAGAAAACAACTTTGTCTTCAAGCAAATCAATAACATTCAGGATCTACTCGTGGAGATACGATACAACGCCAGAGAGGAAGTCGCATCAGATCCTCACTACGTTCTGAACGACTGCATTTACAGAGTACACAGAAGAGATCTCAATGTCAGTTTGGTGGGCAAGTTCATGAGCAGCGGCAGTCAAGATGAAATCGAAAACTTCCGTAACACTTTTAACGAGCAGCAGGGCAACTCCTCCCTGCAGGAGCTGAGAGAGGGACTCAAAGCGGCCAAGTTCAACGATTTCTGTCGTCAAACCTTCCAGTTCCAGCAGTGCAATTACAACTGTGAGAGATGGGGCCGTTACTTCATGGCCGCAGTGTTTTCGACATCTGTGCGAAACTTCCGGACCTTCTCTCTTTTCCTCATGAGCGTGATCGGTTGCGAGGTGGGCCGCTTACGAGGCTCCGACAGCCCCCTGTGCACTGCGTTTGTCGGAGCCGACCACCCCATGACGACAGAACAACCCTGGCCCGCACACCTGAGACGAGGGTTCTACGGCTGCACCGTGGACAACTTTGAAATGTCGCCGCAGAACAGGCAGCTTTGGTTGGATCAAGTGGTGGCCAAGGAAAATGCTCTGTACATCAAATCAAAGCAGATGATGAATGCCGTGGACCACGATGAGCAAACGGAGCTGGAGATCTTCGGCAGGGTCAAAGTCATGAATAAGTACGTGTTCTCGTCTTATCTAGAATTCTTCCGAGGTACACCAGAAGGAAAGAAACTCAAGAGAGGATGTACTTCCTCTTTCCATGACAACCCATAAGGTGTGTGTAATGTGTGATCAATGCAGTGCATCTCCTTGTGTGTGTGTTGCATAGTTGGCTCTAGTGCCATTAGCTTGATGCTGACAAGACAATGCAATAGCCCTAACCCTAACCCTGTTGCACAGTGTACTTTTTCTGCTTCAGCTTATAGTGTTTTAAAAGCTCAGAGTGGATATGTTTTTCATAATGTACTAACTTAAAGAAATAAAACACAACTATTAGCCTACAGCAAGATACTTTACAAACTGCTTAAATTGAATCAGACATTTTTCTTCAAAATTAAACCAATAAATGATTTAACTATACAAAGTCTGGTGATTTCTATTATGTTTATTACATCATTTTTCTTATGGTGTCACGCAGGTCAGAATACAAAGAATTACAAAACATAAATACATAGAAAATGTAGGATCACAGGGGATAAAGCAGCACTACTAGTAGAAAAAAACATGTTAAGGGACAAAAAGACATATTTTGAGATGTTTCTCCAGATGTCAAACATACTGAATTTAGGAGGAATCCAAACAACATGTTTGTGTTTTGTTTCTCACATAGGAGGACATATTGAGATGATAAGTGTCACATACTTGAAGGGTCACACTACAATGGAAGATACTGCGTAAACTGTCTTGACATAACAGATGTTGTGAATTGAAAAAAATTGCAGCTATATTTTATCCAGTTCTGCACCAAATAAGAAGATATGTAACTTTATGTAGTTCTTTAAAGCTTCTGAAAGGCGTACGGTCATTTTTTCTCAATATCTCTTATGATAAGGCCTCAGCTATGTTTGATGATACACACTCTCATATATGTTGTGCCTTGTAGTTTCTTTTCGACATGCAATGTTGACTTATCTATATAACTGTATATAAACTATATACGTGGCACATATTTGGTTAGCTAGTGAGAAACTGATTACCAGGCAGGTGAGAAAAAATGGCCGACGAAGACCCTGTTCCTTTTATTCTAAAATGGTGAATTAAGTTCAGTTCAATGCCATACTTCCATTTGATGGAATACACCATTTTCAAACGTGTCAACACTCTGCTTTGCGCTCTTAGATTATGCACTTGTGAATATGTGAATACTTTAACGGTGAGCTGGTAATAAACCTCCTATTATGAGTTAAGTAAACACAGCCCACCTGAAGGCACCACCAGTCATCACTATACATGGAAAACAAACATAGGAGAAAATTGAAGCCAATTAGGGAAAATAACTATGTTAAAATGACTGTGATAATGCCTCGTGGCTCTTGCCTCAGATAGATTCAAAACTAGTGTTCGGTCCACCCACAAACAAAGTGATAGTTGGATGGTCCTAGTGTCTGAAGGGTTCGATATATGTGTTATTAGTTTAATATGCAACATGTAGCACGACCATGTCTGAAGGCATGAAGAAGATGGAAGCTTACTGTCAACCTGATTTTGGTAACAGCACCAACATTCCCCAAATCTCTTCCCATGTGATATGTTAACATTACCATAGATCACTTGTGTATTTGATCTTTGATTTTGATTAATTTACCTATGTATTAATACAACAGAGAAGGACAGCTAACTATGTGTGGCTAAACATGCTAGTCAAAATCAGGAAAAAGGCTATATCAATATGTGCATTATGTTAAGTCAAATAACATTGCTGCAAATGACCTAATTCAAGACCACCAAATGGTTACAAATAGCTGCTACTAAAGATGAGCATGACACACTTAGTTTGATTGTTTGATTCTTAAATCCTTTAAAAGAAATATGGCATTGTGCACATTCAGACAATCTGAGAATTTAAATGCAATCCAGCCTGAATTAGTACTTGTGCACAGGATGCTGGGGCGGTATACTGGCAGGAGTCTAGAAAAACAAACTGTCAGATAGAAATCCCTGCACGTACAAATTGTAAATTGCACCTTTTATATTCTGTACGACACCTGACGAGGGCGAGTGATGTGCATATTGTTGCTGTGTATAGTGTGGCTGCAGTGGAGAAGCTAGGAGGGGGGGGGGGGCGTGCTGATGTGTTGTTGGGTTGAGAGCCGGCTCTTCACAGGAGGCTGCAGCTGCAGGAGGAGCCCTTCTGGCCCCCTAGGATGCCGTGCTGCGTGGTGGCTACCGACTGGATCAAGTTCCAGAAATGCTTGAAAGAGATGCCCTCGCCGTCACCTACACCCATCTTCCTCATGATCTCCCCCATGCCCTGCTCTGAGCCGACCCCCTGTGAGAAAAAACACACCAGGGAAAACAGGTTTAGACAGTCAGAAATGATTTGTGTTCATTAGAGGCTCAGTCCTCTCAGTAGCAGACCCGGGTTGGAATCCGGCCCGGGTCGTTCTCTGCAGGTAATTTCCCTCTCTGCCCTACTTCATCTATGTCTCTCTAAAACAGTCTAATAAAGACACATCTTTTGTGAACTTAACATTTGAAATTTTAAAAAATACAAATGAATAAATAAGTTGCGTTTGATGTGCAGTAGCCACTAACCCGAGTCAGTCAGTTATGACTTATCAAAGTCAAAGCTGAAAGAACAAGGTGACATCCCTTAAAGAAGGTTGGATAATGCAAGAAACGGGAGGATATATATATATATATATATATATATAAAATATATATATATATATATAATATATAGATAGATAGATAGATAGATAGATAGATAGATAGATAGATAGATAGATAGATAGATAGATAGATAGATAGATAGATAGATAGATAGATAGATAGATAGATAGATAGAGAGAGAGAGAGAGATATATATATCTTATATAATATGTTGATGTATGTGTTATTGTAGAAATGCACAAATGCTCCACAGGTTGTTAAACCCGACAGTGGAGGAAGTGGTGACATCAAAGGTTAGACCAACCAAGGTCCTAAAGCCCTAACTGCTGAAAAACGTAATGTTAAAAAAACTGAAACATTCCCTGAAACAATGACCTCAGTGTTCTCAATGATAGCTACCAGCCCGTCAGACTTTACAGATGACCTGATCCACTTTATTTAACGGGTCAAACTTGAAAATCAGCAACAAGAACACTAAACTGTGGCGCTTGTGTACAATGGACATTTTGATTGATCATTTAATGTCCTCCTTCGTTATCTTTGTTATAAATAACTTTGTCTAACCTGTAGGCCAGTTTGCAGCTATCCTGACCATCCAAACTGCTCTTGGTTTTCTGACTTTGTCTGGCTTATTTTATGTGTTGTCAACAAAAGTCAGTTATTAACTTGGTTTCACAATGCTATAATAGAAAAGACAACAAAAAAATAGGACCTAGTTTCTAAGAGAAAATAACTGTAAATATAAAATCACTGCATGCACGTTATTAAAGTTCTAATCGTTACTTTACAGGGCTTATGCAGATAATAAACTCCTAAAATAATGTAAGATATTTTATGGTTTATTTTGTTGATACAAAATAAAAACTCCAACATATCTGTGGAGGGCTTATTAAGATACATGGGAAATTGAGAAAATGTGAGATATGCCTTTAAATGCCATTCACAATTTCTGTTTGATCATTAATATTTGTCTGCCACAAGTGTTAATACTATGGTAAGTGTGGATTAAACAGAACCAATACAGACAATAGGAGGAACAGTCCTGCATATGGGTGTTCTGCTGATGTGGCATGTTTGATCTATAGACAGAGAGTTAAAGCCTTATGCAAATGATCAGCTAAGACAGCATCATTCAACTCAAGACTCCAGTACGATCTCACATATCTTTTCAAAAGGAAAACGTAGGAAAATGTATGTTTCTAATATAGCAAACACTCCTATGCAGGCTTGGAATGTAGTGCTGAAAAGTTATATATTCATCAAAAGATCCATTGACGACAACGGAAGCTCTTCAAGCCAAAACTAAGAAGACTAAGGTGCTCTGAGGAACTTTCCATTTGTGCTCATTCTAGCGGCCCCCTTTGGACAAAAGCAGTAGTGTTTTTACAACGCCAGCTGTTGTTCCTGGGCATTAAGAAAAAACATATAAAAATGGCATTATTTGCACTGATGGTCTAGTTTGCTGTTACACATAATTTATGATCTTTAGAGGAAAAATGTGTTTCAGAAATATTTAAAAGTTTCTCGTAGCCATTTTAAATAAAGGCTTTCAGTGGTATACTCATGTGAATTAGGAAAACCCCCACCTTGATTGTCAGCTGAATTAAAGCTATGATGAAGGCTTTTCCCTATAGTTTATTTTCTATTTGTTTACTAGTTGTAATAGTGTGTTTGCTGAACGTGTGCAATAGGCCTGTGTGACTGTGTGCTGATGCATGTTTCTGACTGTCTTCCTATGACGTGAGTAAGCTGAGGTGTGCTGCCACACCCGGCTACAGTCAACACACTGCAGGCAAATGATGAGGCAATGACTGACAGGCAATGTTACCTTAACAAGGTTAGGCATCTGGGAAGACAAAAGACCTTTGAATTCATCCGTTTTCAGTGTTGGACTATTGTCAGCGGAAGCAGAGTGGAACTGGGTGACCAGTGTGTTGAGAGCCTTCTCCAGGTCTGAATACTGAGGGGAAAGAAACAAATCATGTATTAAGATGATTAACATGACCATGTGAAAACAATGTTAAAATGGGAAAGTGGTTGCTCATAGTCTTTTGTGTATAAATATATGTGTGCTGATGTACAGTATATAAGTGTATGCAGGCCTATGCCTGTATACTTTATGTATATGTGTAGGTAAATCTTATTTAGGTTTATTTTCCTTTTCTTTTAAGTATGTATGTAGGTACATTACTTTTTTCTCTCCATTTTACTTGTTTTCTTACTCTTCTTTTTTTTGCACCGAATATATACAGTACATATATACATATACTGTATGTATATTATAAGAAAGGTCGAGGAATGAGGATGCTGTAAATCTGAAAAATAATAGTAAGATGATAACCTACATTTGCTCCTTCAATAAAGTATATAAAAAAAGAAAGAAAGTGTTGAGTCTACAGAGAATGATCAGCTCCTCACGACATGGCTTTACAGAGCTTCATAGTTCATTGTTTGGCTGTCCATCCCTAAACATTACTGTTGACAAGAGTCTCATATTCTTAAACAACACGAGACAGGATGTGGACAGCAGTTTTCACAAACAGGCCAGTAGTTTCCATCTGCCTTGCACTAGGCCGAAAGAAACCTGGGAATGCAACGGAACGCCATGGAACACACTAAAAAACAAGAGGTAGCAGTGTGTACCCAAGAGGGTAGAAAATGCTTGTAGCATGAGAGGTACCATTTTGAAAGACAATTGTTTACCTTCAGTCAGGTACATTTTTGCCGAATGTTTCACATTGTGATGAAACGTATAAGCCTCAATGCTAAAGGCTTTGAAATGATAATATAGAGGCTAATAATAATAATTAAAATCAAAATAATTTATTATGTGTTGTTGTTTTTGTTATTTATTTATTTATTTATACCTTTATTTATACAGGTAAATCCCATTGAGACCGAAGACTCTTTTGCAAGGGAGACCTGTTTTCCTTTCCCACGTTACCATTCACACACACATTCATACACCGATAGCAGGCAAACTATCGACATTCACACGAGGCAAGGTGGGTGAAGTGTCTTGCCCAAAGACACAACAACCATGACACAGGTGGCAGGGCGGGGATCAAACCTCCAACCCTTTGATCATCAGCCGACCCGCTCTACCAACTGAGCCACAGTCGCCCCAATTATTATTGCTATAAATACCTGATAATACTACAAATCATAATAGTTATTATCAATGTAGGAACATTTTTCAATGTTGCACCTACCCTTGGCATTTACAATGGTAGAAATGCGTTCTCTCTTTCATGTTGTAAACTTTAGTGAGTCAAAAGGCACGCCACTGTCCTCCTAAAAAAAACTACTTAATGCTTAAACATCCTTAAAAAGTGTATCTGCGAGTACCCAAATGTTCTTGTCTCTCGTACCACCATTTTTTTGAGTGTGAAAATAGCATCGGCATCACATCAATTCCTGTGTGCTGAATCATCACCTCCTGCTTAGTCCCAAGGTCAGCAGAAGAGAAAGGAAACTAAGCAGGCTCTACATGTGTTCATGCCAGTTGTAACTTTAGAACACTTTATAAAGCTTCAGAAAGCAGATGAACTTAGAAGAACGCAGCGTCTTTTAAAGAATCTGAGATCGTTTTTTATTACATTCCAACTCTTTCCACCCTCCTTTAGACTGGCAGTATGCTTGGTAGAAACTTGCTGAAACTTTACTGTAAATGTATGTGATTGCAGAGCTGTTAAACAATAGCAGGAAAGCTCTATTTGAATAAGGTGTGAGCAACATTTTCTTTACTTTTTCCAAGTCTGGTGAACCAAAGGCAATCTATTCCATTTGATCTACTTTAGTACGTCTAGCAGTAAAGTTTATATAGTTGGCCTGTAAAAAAAACTGTAGTTTATAAGTTTATACAGAGTTTTATAACTGAGTTGTTCAGACTATCTTCCAAAAGGTCCATTGAATGACTGATATGGAGCGTTTTGAACGTATCACACTCGCCCTCATCAACAAGTTGGCCTCAGAAGACCTTGTGCTGAGATTGTTTAGTCAACCAACCGCTGTTTGCAGGGCCAGGATTTTTTTTTGAGTCTCAAACTTTACAACAGTGCATTTTGTATTAATTTTTTACTGTTGCTATTTCCATAATTTAGCACAATTTGTAGACATTTATAACAAGCAGTATTTATTGATTTGTTTTGTATTTATGGCCACTTGGGAGACAACACAACAATCTTTAAAAATGAAAGCTAACACGGTTGTTAAAAATGCTCTTTAGCTGCTACCTGTTCCACTTTTATTCACCCGCTATGTGCTATGTGAAACCAAAGGTTGAATCTCATAGACTTAGAGATTGTGGTGTAGTGGAGCTGAAGAATCCTTTTGATTCAGTTAGTATGTCAGTGATGATCAGACTAGCATTTAACATTGTCGTTTTAATGGTCACGCTGCACATATATTTATAATGTAAACCAATCACAAGTTATAATTTAAATCTGTAAATAGATTTTCTATTTCGTCTACATTTAAGTCCATTTTATCTTGCGTTCTTAATTCACTTTATATTTATATGGTGCACCTTACCTCTATTCTTTTTAGTTGCACTGTGTCCTTGCACTACTATTGTGTTTATTTCTGTCTCAGGTGTTGCTCTCTTCACTTGTGTTGAGAGGAGCCTGGGACTTAAGAATTTCATTGCCAAAGACTGCTGTTGTAATTGAATTGCATATGACAAATAAAACCATATTTAAAAATTACATCTTGTCTCTTGTCCCATCAGTGAGCCAATCTCCAGTCTTGCTACAGTTATTCAATGCATGTGAACCAACTGCTTTTCTCTAAACCACACCCACTATGACTATGACTGATGTCCCATACAAGCTCCTGCAAGCCCTTCCTTCACCTCAACGGATACAATCCCAAAGAGAGCACAGCCCGTACTGCAGACAAGGCATAGATAGTGTGCGCTACTGTTCTACATGGCCACAACCTAAATACATTCACTGAAGTATTAGAATCAGAATCAGAAAAAGGTTTATATTGCCAGGTACATTCACACATACAAGGAATTATTTGGCCTCGGCTGATGGTGCATAATAATAAACATAGCCTACTACTGTGTATATATATATATCATTTTTTAAATCAAATAAATCTAAATATAAAAATGTACGGTAAAAATATTATAAAAAGAGAGATAGGTGCAGTTAGATAAAAAGCTGTGCAATTTTGCAAAGTGAGCAGAGTGATACGAAATGTTAAAATGATCCCTGTTTCATGCTAGAAAATTATCATTAAGACTATGTTAACCTAGAGATACCAAAACGAGTCAATCCCTGCATTCCAATCCCCATAGCTCCATACTATTAAGTATTAAATGTAGTATGCCAAAAATACCTGGATGTCCTACATCCAAATTACATCTTGCAGTATGCAAACCTGCATGCTTTACTATGTAGTATAGTATAGTATAGTATAGTATAGTATGTTCCAGCTATATTACTCTTTTAAAAGCAGTCATATATTATATCTTCAATGGGTGGAACAGTTAGTTAAGGATAAGCTTGTGTGTGGTTTGTCAATTAGTCTCCCCGTGTTTTTTGAGAATGCCAACATTACCACACCACCACACCCAAACTCCTGCTCACTCCTGGTCTGAAACCCTACACAGGTAGTTTCTCTTACATCACCAGTGAGGTGGGACAAGGTTTACAAAAATGGTTTGAAATGTTTCTCAAACATTGAGCAATTATACACCATTAATCCTTGACCTATAGTTTGAATAAAAAAGGTATGTTCTATGGAAAAGGTCCTTGAAATAAAGAGGAAGCCATAGCTACCTGTTGCACAGTCATGACTGATCTTACACACACACACACACACACACACACACACACACACACACACACACACACACACACACACACACACACACACACACACACACACACACACACACACACACACACGTGGGTGAGCTCCACCTGAGCCTGATTCTCAAAGTGAGATACGCCCCTGATTCAGTTACTCAATTAACGCTACACAAATGCTTCTTTTTCATTCATTTACTTGGATGGACTATGTCCGTAATATTCCCACAAGAGGAAGGGTGTTGTTATAGCGAGTGTGTAGGCCTATAGGTGTAAAAACAGGACTGAGTGTCACAGTAACTCTTCTCAGGGAGGGGCCGCAGGCAGCAAACTGTCTGTGCAGCCGCAGCTCTCTATCAAGTAAGTCAAAGTAGGCGAATCTGAGCTGAACTGAATAAATCTATCAGATTTTCTAAACGATGGCAGGTAGGCAATAAAGCCGACAGACAGGCCCCTGTGTCAGTTTGGTAAAAACAGCTGGTAATAGCCTAAAAAGTAGAACTCGTCGTGGGCTAGAAGAGAAAGCATTTTCGACATTTTTGGCGTGAGATGGCGCGTCTTCAGCTGCCCCAAACCGAACCATTTTAAGGACCTGTTCTGCTCTCTTTCAGCGCACTTTGAAACCATATAGTAAATAATAGTTCGAAACGCATCTTCGAATGTTAATCCGCGTGAAGTATGATGAATAATTGCACAGAGAACAAACTAAGCGAATAAAACAAAGTTTGCTTGAGAAGTTGTCTATCCCCGTGGAAACTAAAAGTAAAGTTGAAAAAGTTGAAAAACAAACTTTACGCGACCAGTTTTTCTGGTTTCAAAAGCTTTCGCCAGTAACAGAATAGCGTGTATTAGAGGCTTCTTTTTCTTACCTGAGCCATGTCGACGGTGGGTTTGAATGTGGTTACTTTGAGTTGGTGCGTGTCTCGCTGCTCTCGCTCCTGCTGTGTGGCAGAGGATCAGGGCTTGTGTCACCAGCTGGCAGCCCGCCTGGACCCTCCCTCTGCCAGGAGGAGCGAGCTGCTGGAAAAGCTTCATTCTACCTCATTTCACACAGACATACGGTCTACCTTTATGACACACACATACACGCACGCACACACACACACGCACACACACACACACACGCACACACACACACACACACACACACACACATATACGCACGAACAAGCACGCACACACACACACGTGCACACACGCAGACACGCACGCACACACACACACACACACACACACACACACACACACACATACACACACATGTTGTGTTTTCATCACTTCAGAGGACATAACAGCGTTTCATTGACTTCCTGGAGACTTGCTCTAACCATAACCACTACTTTCCTAACCCTTACCCTTACCCTTACCCTTACCCCAACCCTAACCTAAACCTACTGTAAGTCTACCCTTACCTTAAAGCAAATCTTCACCCTATAATGCAATTATTACGTTTTGTGGACTTCCATTTGGTCCCCAAAACGAAAGGCATGTCCACACACAGTGATATACACTGTGTAAACAGAAGAATGTCTGTGCACGCCCCCCCCCCCCCCCCCCCCCACACACACACACACACACATAAGGTTCGTACAAAAACCTGTTAATGTACAATAGGTCTATCCTACTGTATAAAGTGAAATGCTTGGAAACTCCACTGAAGCGCAAGCTCACTTTTTCAACAGACAAGTCATTCCACATCTGGAATCCTTTATACACTCAACAAAAATATAAACGCAACACTTTTGTTTTTGCTCCCATTTTTCATGAGATGGACTTAAAGATCTAAAATTCATTCCAGATACACAATTGTACCATTTCTCTCAAACATTGTTCACAAATCTGTCTAAATGTGTGATAGTGAGCACTTCTGCTTTGCTGAGATAATCCATCCCACCTCACAGGTGTGCCACATCAAGATGCTGATCTGAAATCATGATTAGAGCACAGGTGTGCCTTAGACTGTCCACAATAAAAGGCCACTCTGAAATGTGCATTTTTTTTGCTTTATTGGTGGTCTGGGGACTCAGAACCAGTCAGTATCTGGTGTGACCACCATTTGCCTCATGCAGTGCAACACATCTTCTTCGCATAAAGTTTATCAGATTGTCAATTGTGGCCTGTGGAATGTTGTTCCACTCCTCTTCAATGGCTGTGCGAAGTTGCTGGAGACAGCTTATAGTGGAGAAATGAACATTCAATGCACGAGCAACAGATCTGGTTGACATTCCTGCTGTCAGCATGCCAATTGCACGCTACCTCAATGCTTGTGGCATCTGTGGCATTTTGCTGTGAGACAAAACTGCACATTTCAGGGTGGCCTTTTATTGTGGACAGTCTAAGGCACACCTGTGCACTAATCATGATGTCAGATCAGCATCTTGATGTGGCACACCTGTGAGGTGGGATGGATTATCTCAGCAAAGCAGAAGTGCTCACTATCACACATTTAGACAGATTTGTGAACAATGTTTGAGAGAAATGGTACAATTGTGTATCTGGAATGAATTTTAGATCGTTAAGTCCATCTCATGAAAAATGGGAGCAAAAACAAAAGTGTTGCGTTTATATTTTTGTTGAGTGTAAGTTGGACACAAGTTGGTTTTGCAACAACCGTCTTGCAAGTCGAGGCTGGTATTCTACTTTTCCTCCCAGACTGTCACTACAGTGTTAACCTCTTCCTCACTACCGACTCTTAAGTAGACGCCATAATGCTTCGGTATATAGTCTAATAAAGGTTTATATGCAGATCTGTCTTCCTCACTGTAAAGGAAATGCCTTGAAGCTCTGTTCTTGGAAAAGAGTCTCCCAAAAAAGAAAAAAAAAGGTTGGGAGAAATAGAGAGCGAGAAGAGAAAAAAAAACAGGCACGGCCACATTCTTTCTATCCGGTTTATGACTTCAGACAGTTAGTGGGGTGGGTGTAGTTAGTAGTGAGGGGAAAAAGCACAACCACAAGAATCTATCTTGAGAGAGAGGGAGAGAGAGAGAGAGAGAGAGAGAGAGAGAGAGAGAGAGAGAGAGAGAGAGAGAGAGATAAAGAAAAAAGCTGACAGCAGACATTAGATCCTTGGATTTTTCTAGGCTGGGATAGATAGTAAAGAGCAGCTATTGAAGGGTGTGTCAGAATGTTTGATTTCAATGATTTCCATGTTCACAGACCCACCCACTCCTTCTTATCCAGGTCCTTGAATATGAGTGACTGGGAAGGGTTGATGCCACACCCAGCCAAATAAAGCCACAGTGTACATTGTTTCACAATGAGACAGTGAATATGAGCAACTCTCCTGTACTCCTGATTCATCCCCAGTGTTACTGCACTGAGCGGCTCCCCAAAGTAAGATAGATAGATAGATAGATAGATAGATAGATAGATAGATAGATAGATAGATAGATAGATAGATAGATAGATAGATAGATAGATAGATGGATAGATGGATAGATAGATACTTTATTTAACCCTATTGGTGTTTCCAACAGTAAAACACATAACACAGGTTTTGCACACACACACACACACACACACACACACACACACACACACACGCACGCACACACACACACACACACACACACACACACACACACACACACACACACACACACACATACACGCAATGCTCCCTACAAGTCACCACAAATGACCACCAATTGAAGAAAACCTTTGTGATGACTTAGAGAGGGAGCACTGCATGTGTGTGTGTGTGTGTGTGTGTGTGTGTGTGTGTGTGTGTGTGTGTGTGTGTGTGTGTGTGTGCCACCAGGAATGAAAGAGGGAGACAGATTATTTAGTATTTCACCTCTATAAAGCTGGGCTGGGTGGGACTCACCAGAGAGATTAAAAACAGATACTGTACCCTGACCCCCCCTGTCTGTGTCAAACTCTTTCCATAATCAGTCAAATATGTTTCCCCACAATGCCAGTGAATAATATCATCTCTTTGTTGGACCCATCCTGTCTGGCAAGCATCCACATCTCCTGGGCTCTTTCAACCCCGATGAGGTCACAGGAATGTTTAATAGGAATTATAGGAATGTTGAGTTTTACTTTAGATAATCATGAAGAGTATTCATGGGTGTTCCTTCTCTTCTCATTAAAATGTGGACATCGTTATGAGAGTCTGTGTTGACTTTACTGTGTGTGTCAGCCACTTTACAGCTTATCTGTTCAATGTCCCCTTTTGAATGTGGGGTGGCCACTTAGACGCACACACATATCATTGGAATGCTCTGCAATTTTTTTTATATGGCCTTTAAAATACATACACATACTGTAGTTGTATGTGTGTCCCTATAAATCAGTCATTCTGCCTTTGCCCTCATCCAGGCCAACTGGTAACACAGCCCATTTGCCTTTTTACGTGTAGCTATGTCTAAGATATGTTCAGACACTACATGTCTAGTTTTTGAACACTGTGGGTCTTACCATATAGGTGTAAACAGCCCCAACCAGTTTCCATGTGTCATATCCTGACATCTATTCATACCTGTAAAAATCTACTGGTACTTCATATCAATTACACTCAATGGTATTAAGTAGGCTTGTCCTCCTAACTAATGTAAAGGGAAACATATTTGAAAAGTGGAGTTAATGTTCACAATATAAATATATCTGTCACTCAATTTCATGATGAATATGTAAATTCCAGAATCAAAATGAACCTGCAGCCATTTCAGGTCAAACTTCAGATCCACTCATTTCTGTGGTGGCATGCACTTCTTCATATCTACGTGTCTATGCATGCATCCGTGTGTGTGTGTGTGTGTGTGTACATACAGTAGGTATGTGTGGTGTTGGAGGTGCATTCACCAGAATCTGGAGTCCGCTCTGCCTATGCCGTTAGTTCCACCACATCTTCAGTGTGGTTCTTATGTAAATCTTTATAATTAATAAAATACTCAGAAACATATAGGTAAATTATAAAACATAATTGCACTGTATATAGTATATATGAAAAAGGTGTTAATCAAATGGAAGTAATAGTGCATATGTTGGGGACTACTTTTAACGGCGGATTAATCCTAATAATGTGTTGTTCCACTGTGTATGTCTGTCAGCATGATGGGATGAAGTCATAATAAACCAAACTGTTACGTTGTTCATGATGTAGGAACATGTCACACAGTGAAACAGTGTGGCTCATGTGTTTAATAGTTATCTGACAAACATATGAGCGATATGGCACGCCAGCTTTGATACACAAACAAAATTTCAATATCTGGTTTAACTTTGTACACAAAAGCTTCTCATTGATATTCACCTTTTTCTAAAGTGACTAAGAACTAAACATGTATTTCAGGCTTCTGTGACCTTATAGGTCTACACACATTCTACTACACATTCTCTATTCTGGCAGAAAAGACTTATGATTGACCAATAAATAATTCCATTAAAAGGTGCACTATGTAACTTTGTGTGTGTCAGAGACATGAACATGTTCTAAGATATATTCTCATAACTTAATAAACAAACTTTCCTCACAGGAAAAAATTGGATCACTGGAACACTGTTTGAAGTCAGAAAGCCTCCTGAAAAGTTACTGTTTCACTGTTGTTGTTGTTTACAGCAGCAGGGCCCACAGTTTCGTTAAAGAAAATATTCTAGTCCTACATTTGGTTCCAGGTGCATCAAAATACTTTTGATTTATGATGATATAACGATTCAACGATTCACGTAGAGAAAATAGGATTTGTAAACTAACTGAAGGCTCTGTAAACAAGTCCCCCATCTACTGAAACTGCATGAGTGCACCTTTAATGAATCTGGTGCTAACAACAAAATGACATTCTGTTCATTTTGTCAGTTTGAAAACTCTGTGCTGAGCTGCAGGTGAAATCCCTCCAGGTGTTCTTTGAGTTTCTCCCTGACGTCTTCTCTCGTCTGCGTGGCTGGGTTGTTGTTGATAACAGGATGCTGCTCAATGTCTGACAGCAGGATGGCTTGTGCTTGAGCCATGCCTTGTGATGCGTGGTGTGTGGCGGGGACAGGCACCAGAACTAGCTGTCCCTCAGCACTGTCCGTCTGCATGTAGAACAGCTGCTGCCCCTGCCCACTAGCATCAGTCTCCTCCGCTTCACACATGTCAGAGAGCATTAACTTCTTCTGCTGCTGCGCGCCTATCAACTTAACACTGTGCTCCTTGTGGCTGTGGAGTAGGGACACTCCAGCCGTGTTGATCCAGTGTTGAAGAGCTTGTGTTTGGAGCAGGGCTTGGGAGTTTGTTTCGTCTGAGGCGCCGGTTTCGACACTTTTCCCTGGTGCCCTTTCCAAAAAGTTGACTCTCTGTGTGTCTTTGGCATTTCTTTCAACTGTGCCAGAAGCGCTGGTTTCAAGCGTTCTCGGGATATTCTGTGAGTTCTCTGTGTCCACTGTGTCTCTCCCTGCCTTTGAAGCTCTACTGCGGGCCACTTGTTCGACAGAACAGTTAAAGCACGACATGACCTTTCCCTGTTGAAACACCATCTGATCCACACATCTGTCCTCCATCCCCAGCGCTGTCTCTGCCTCGGTCTCACTCTCGAGCTGCGCCTGCTTATTTACCTGTTTGTCGCGCAGCTTGAGCAGGTTGCTGCGTAGGCGGTTCTCCCTGCGCCTGGCCGCGTGCAGCTGTCTCAGGGCCTTCTCCAGGCCGGCGATGGCCTGGTCGTAGCGCCTCCTCCACAGCAGGGGGCAGTGCTGAGCGTAGCTGTGCTCCTTGGCCAGGTAGGAGCCTGGGGGAGGGGGCAGGCGCCTCATGTAGCGCGATGGGGAGAGGGGCCGAGGCTCTGGTGGTGGTGCTGGTGGGGAAGGGGAGGGTTGCTCGGCCCCTAACGGCTCTGTCTTCTCATCAGTCTCCTCAGGTACTGTGGCTCCTGACCGCTGGACTCTGGTTGCTGCTTCTTCTTCTTCTTCTACAGGTTGACCCGTGTCTGTCTCCTGCTGGCTGTCCTCCTGCTGGCCTGGGCTGGGAGTCTCACTACAGACCAGAAGAGAGAAAATGTGTGGAAATGAGTTTATCCTCAACATGGTACGACATTGCAGATAGGGGACACATGAGGACAACCCATTGCACATTCCATGGATAGTTCTTTTATTAGACCCACAGCTGATTCTTTATTGTACTACTGTGTTCTTACTATTGCTTAGTGGTTTCTTCAGGGTGATTGTTAACATTAGCTCTTATATCTTTTAGAACTAATACATATGATTTCAGGCATTGCGGGTCCTTTATGTCTACGCTATGTCATAAATAACATGCTTTCATCGAGTGTGCTCTTTTTCCTAGCCAGAGCGGAAGTTGTAATTCAGAACCACTTCAAAATCAAATTTTTTCTCTCTAAAATATCGAGAGCTGACGATTCGATACAGATATCACAAAAATAAATATCACGATATATTGCCGTATGGATATTTTAGCATTGCCCATTTATGCTCATGAGCAACGTCAAAATCTGACTCCAGTCTTTTTTACCTGACAGGAATGTCTTGTCGTTTCCGTCTGCCTGATCTTTTGCATTTGACTGTGGAAGAAGATTGGAATACTGTAGGGAAGGCATCTTCCTTTAGTCTTCTGATCCCACTGTGAGTGAAGTGAAGACACGTGTTAGGCTGCTATCTAAACACCAAACTCGGGTTATAAGGCACCAACGTACAATAACAGAAAAGTAATATATCAACATCTATAATCACTTAAAGGTGGGGTAAGCAATTTATGAGAATCAGTGAATATCTCCTCACAATCTGCATCTTGTCAGCAGGGGTGTAAAGTAGCGAATTACATTTACTCGCGTTCCTGTAATCGAGTAGTTTTTTTCGTGTACTTGTAATTTTTTAAGTTATTTTTAAAACCTATACTTTTACTTTTACTTTGAGTATGTTTATTGTGAAGTATTCTACTTCGCTACATTTTATATCACCTGCGTTACTGAGTAAAAAAAAATAGACAGGGAAAGGAGAGAAAATAAAAGAAATATCGCTGGGGGCTTTTATTTTTACGGCACAATACCGGAAACGAACACAGAGAATGATCGACAGGGTCATTGCGACTAAATGATAACAACAAACATTGCTTCCCTCTATCATTAAAACAAAATAATCCTAGTTAAACTGTCATTGTACCGCACGTGAAGACGTGAAGGCTTTTAAATGCAGCAAACCTTTCATCCAGCCGTGCGATCGGCCCCTCCCTCACCTAGCTTTCAGTTTAACAGTGCAGAGTAGGATGGAGACGGTGCGTGTTGCAGGGAGCTTTGAAAAACTTTCAGAAGACGGCAGAAAGTCAGCCTTTGCTCGAGAACAAAGGTAAAAGTAATAGACTAAAACAATGTGCAAAATATGTTATGCGCGGACCTGCGAGGCAGATGACATGCGCGACCGTGAGAGAGAGAGAAAAAAAGTTATATGCGACCCAGCTGCACCTCAAAACATCACGACCAATTAGTTTACTCACTTTAAGTCGAATCCAAGTGGTCTATGACCAAGCAATAAAGGAATAAAAAATACAGGAAGTTTAAAGCTCCTTGACTCTTGCCACCAAAACAGTCATCAATTAAGAACACTGTAGCCTACAATGCAACTTGCTCCATGAGATATACATTAAAATATGCCCTCACATTCCTGCTAGCAAAAGACGTGCCCTATCGACAACATTTGCAACGGTTTATTTTGATATTCACTCTTATTTTATTTAATTATAAAAAATATGTTTTACTTAGGCTATTTGCATTTTCCTTGTTTTCAGTTCAATTAGGATATGTTTAAAGTCAAAAGTCATGGTTTCAAATGTTAAATAGGTGCATGTTGCAGTTCTTAAATCAATGAATAATTGTCTAATTGTGATTACACAATGTCAATCAAAATAATCATGATTATGATTTGTTAAAATCAAGCAGCCTAACCTTGCAATTTCCATGGTTTAGATCAATTGTACACAATTACATTATTAGAACTGCAGCTGCAGTCTGTTTAGGTCTGTAGACCGGTTACATTCCCATTCCCCCATTAACAGACTATTTGCTCCATATTTGCTTATCTAAAGTATAATGACACAGTATACATCCATACATGTGTGGTGACATGATTTATTTAATTTGTGCACTTTCATTTGTAAGTGTTGCATTAATTAAACAAAACTAGTTTGAGATTTATATCCCCTTGTCTATATATAGAATGCCCTACACAGAAGAGACCCCGCCCCCTCCCGCTGTTAAAAAGTAACTTGTAACTTGTACTTTAAGTACATTTTAAATCAGCTACTTTTTCACTTTTACTTCAGTAGATTTTTAGACCAGTACTTTTACTTTTACTTAAGTAAAATTTCATCCAAGTAATCATACTTTTACTTTAGTAGAATATTTTTGTACTCTTTCCACTTCTGCTTGTCGGTACTGTCAGTGCGCTGAAAAAAAAACTGTGTTAATACACAGCCTAGGGTCTGTAAACGGGCATGCTTACATGCTACGGTGGGCCCCCTTTCTTTGCATTCCCTTTTGTTGACATACCAGTTTACAGAGCCTAGGCTTTGTATTAACACCAGATTTTTTTTCAGCACACTCAGAGTACAGCCAGGAAGCAGATTTTGAAAGAGATATTCACTGATTTTCGACTAAAAGTGATTTTGTCAACAAACATTCTCCAGAATCACTGACTCCACCTTTAAGGATTTGTATGAGTGTAGTGTACATGCCTGCATCCGGTCAGTTCAAAGCTCTCTGGGGTGAAGTGCTTGGAGCAGAAGTAGACAAAGTTGGTCTGAGGAGCCCAGGAGTCTGCACGATGGGAGTGGCTGATCCACAGTTTCCTCCGAGTGGCCTCTTTGGGTAATCTGGACAGCACATAATGATTCATTATTAATATAGGGAGACATTTCAGAAACATCATAAATACAACCAAACATATCCAAGACAGGCATTAGTTTATTACAAACATTTAAAAAAAAGTGTGTCTGCCATTGTGAAAAGATTTAGATAAACAGTAATCAACAAGTTTAAAAATCTTTGATGCATATGACCCAGAGGTTGTCGAAAAAAAGCTCACTTGTGAAAGGTGAGTCCAGTATTCCGAGTCCCACGGTTGTCACGGGATTTGCAGCCGCCTGCGGAGCAATGTCTTGGCATCTGAAAGTGTCAAAGTGAAGAAATCAAACAAAGCAGTCCATTTACCTACAATAGCCTATGACTAATACATTTAGAAAAATAGATAATTATATTTGTTTTTGTCACGTGAATTATTTCATGTCATTTGTCAAATTCACAATGACCTATTTGCTATATTGAAAATATATATATATATTTATGGAGGGTAGGATAGGCCTATAACCTATATAGGCCTATGCTACCCTCCATAAATAGAAAGCTGACAAACCGATTTTTATTTGTAATGTGTATCCTCCTGTCCGTAGCCTATATCTAGACAGTGACACGTTAAGCCAAGCAAAATAGCTAGGAAAGAAACCAAGAAAATAATGGATATTTGGACTTTTTACAAGCAGACATTGGACCACCACTGTGGCTGCTGGCTCAAGCAACATGTGAATCCCGGAAACACACACACACACACACTCCACGTTATGAATTAATTTAATAAACAACCATAGTGTATGCGCATTGTTATTACTGGGAAACGAGACTGAAATAAGGAATGGTCCGTGTGTCCATAGATGCTGCGGGCGGCTGTGCATCGTTTCAACCCAGCAGTCTAACTTTACCATGCTAATGTGTGTACACGTAGCAATGGAAGAGACTAACATCGAGCAGGTCACAAGCTATTACCCGTTGTAAACGTCATGGGCATGTCCCAAGTGACTCTTTTCGTTTAATGTTGTTTAGTTTAACGCTGCAGTACATGATGCTGCGTCCATACTATAAATTTTACCTCTGCAGTGCAGATTTGGACCTCACGAAGATGGCGGCTCGCTGTTTCTTCTTGCACCCTCTTCCTCCTTTACCCGCCCTCCCCTTTTTGTTCAGAACAACAACAAAAAACTTTATTGATACATGCAGCACATTGGTGGGATATTACCATTACGTTCAGTGTGAGTTCATGTACGATTTTAAGATTAATTTTAAGTCGGTAAGAGTTGTATCTCAATAAGACAATGCTTTGTATTTGCCACCCAGTTTATCAATATGTTTAACTAGAAGACACGATCGTATTATTACTAGGCCTATTATTATTTGTTATTGCACTGTTGCTCCGCAAGATGGAGACATTGGTTAGGAGTAAATGGGCCATTCCACCAAATGGGTGACATTTGCATGTTGCAACCATAGATAGTAAGGTTGCAACGTGTTTGCAACTCTTCCAAATTAAACTTCAGATTTTTTATTTTTTCAAAGCTGAATCTCATAACACATAGCCCTATATTTAATTATTCAAAACATGTATTGGTCAATCTCAGGAAATTGTGTTGATTTTTTAACTAGGTTTATAATATATATAAATGTATTAAAGTAACAGGACTGAAAGTAACAGGGCTGAGTTTTTTAACATATAATTGACATAAACATGCTAATATAGATACATATGTTAGGGTAACAGGACTGAGGGAACACGACTAAAATGTGTATTTTAACAAAAATATTATGAATTTCTGATGATAACATTTGCATTGAAGCATATAATCACACAGCAGTGCAAAAATATTAAGATTTCTGAAGGATTTTTTTCATTATATTTCATACTAAAGTGTTGTGTTAGAGAGTGGGGACAGGTTAGAAATGCTGTTTTTCAGTGTAAACTGTAGTTTTTATCAGTGTTATAAAATACATATTTTAAATTCACATTCAGGTCAATGTTGAAGAGCCACTGCTTAATACTTTAATGCAGTGCTTCTCAAAAAATTCCAAAAAAAGGCCGCGATTTGCAGTTAATAAATGTCCACATGTGTCTCTGTAGGCTATTTAAAAAGAAAGCAAGCAAGTAGACTAATAATAACATTAATGAATTATAGGTTATCGCATCACAGAAGGCCTATTGGCCTATAATAATAAAAAAATACCACCTTAACTATGTTTACAGATTAAAAATGTTTTGTATGAAATGCAAACCTCAGTGAATCATTTGCTCTTGTTTCTCTGTCCTGAGATTCACACAGACTGAGCAGTCTTGTTTAAATGTTACAAATTGAGCTAATAAACTGAACTTTGCTTTTTTTGCTGCAGAAGTTATCTCAGCTAATTTTTGTTATCTAATTTGATAATAAGGTGATTGTATGCAGAATGCTCGTGCCAGAAACTACAGTGGTTTTGTACAGATAAATAAATAAATATTAGCAGGTTCTCAATAGTGATGGGCCCACCACTCGTCAGAGGAACCGCTGGGGTCGGGTGCGCTGCCTAAAGGGTGGCAGTGAAGGGCGGGGACCACGATGGACCAGACCCGGGCGGCAGAGGCTGGTTTTGGGGACTTGGAACTTCACCTCGCTGTGGGGGAAGGAGCCGGAACTGGTGCGGGAGGTGGAGCGCTACCAATTAGATCTGGTGGGGCTTACCTCCACGCACAGTCTTGGCTCTGGAACCGTACTTCTGGACAGGGGTTGGACTCTATTCTTCTCTGGAGTTGCCCAAGGTGTGAGGCGCCGGGCCGGTGTGGGGATACTCACGAGCCCCCGGCTGGGCGCTACTACGTTGGAGTTTACCCCGGTGGACGAGAGGGTCGCCTCCCTACGCCTCCGGGTTGTGGGGGGGAAGACTCTGACTGTTGTTTGTGCGTATGCACCAAACAGCAATTCGGAGTATTCGGCCTTCTTGGAGACCCTGAACGGAGTCCTGCATGGGGCTCCGGTAGGGGACTCCATAGTTCTGCTGGGAGACTTTAACGCGCACGTGGGCAATGATGGAGACACCTGGAAAGGCGTGATTGGGAGGAACGGCCTCCCTGATCTGAACCCGAGTGGTCGTTTGTTGTTAGACTTCTGTGCTGGTCATGGTTTGTCTATAACAAACACCATGTTCGAACATAAGGATGCTCATAAGTGTACATGGTACCAGAGCGCCCTAGGCCGAAGGTCGATGATCGATTTTGTGATCGTATCATCTGATCTGAGGCCGCATGTCTCGGACACTCGGGTGAAGAGAGGGGCAGAGCTGTCAACTGATCACCATCTGGTTGTGAGTTGGGTCAAAGGGTGGGGGAAGACTCTGGACAGACCTGGTAAGCCCAAACGGGTAGTACGGGTGAACTGGGAACGTCTAGCGGAGGCCCCTGTTCAAGAGATCTTTAATTTGCACCTCCTGCAGAGCTTTTCTAGCATCCCTGTGGAGGTTGGGGGCATTGAACCCGAGTGGTCGATGTTCAAAACTTCCATTGCTGAAGCCGCGGCAGGCAGCTGTGGTCTCAAGGTCTTAGGTGCCTCAAGGGGCGGTAACCCTCGAACGCCGTGGTGGACCTCGGTGGTCAGGGAAGCCGTCCGACTGAAGAAGGAGTGCTTCCGGGATATGTTATCTCGGGGACTCCTGAGGCAGTTGCAAGGTACCGACAGGCCCGAAGGGCTGCAGCTTCTGCCGTGTCAGAGGCAAAGCAGCGGGTGTGGGAGAAGTTCGGAGAAACCATGGAGAAGGACTTTCGGTCGGCACCAAAGTGTTTCTGGAAGACCGTCCGGCACCTCAGGAGGGGGAAGCGGGGAACTATCCAAGCTGTGTACAGTAAGGATGGGACGCTGTTGACCTCAACTGAGGAGGTAGTCGGTCGGTGGAAAGAGCACTTTGAGGAACTCCTGAATCCGACTAACACGCCCTCTATGTTGGAGGCAGAGCTGGAGGCTGATGGGGGATCATCGTCAATTTCCCTGGTGGAAGTCACTGAGGTAGTCAAACAACTCCACAGTGGCAAAGCCCCGGGGGTTGATGAGATCCGTCCAGAAATGCTGAAAGCAATGGGTGTGGAGGGGCTGTCTTGGATGACACGCCTCTTCAATATTGCGTGGAAGTCGGGTACAGTGCCGAAGGAGTGGCAGACCGGGGGTGGTGGTTCCTATTTTTAAAAAGGGGGACCAGAGAGTGTGTTCCAACTACCGGGGTATCACACTTCTCAGCCTTCCCGGCAAAGTCTACTCCAAGGTGCTGGAAAGGAGGGTTCGGCCGATAGTCGAACCTCAGATTGAAGAGGAACAATGCGGATTCCGTCCTGGCCGTGGAACAACGGACCAGCTCTTCACTCTCGCAAGGATCCTAGAGGGAGCTTGGGAGTTTGCTCATCCAGTCTACATGTGTTTTGTAGATCTGGAGAAGGCTTATGACCGGGTTCCCCGGGAGATACTGTGGGGGGTGCTGCGGGAGTATGGGGTGAGGGTGTCTCTTCTCAGGGCCATCCAATCTCTGTACGCTCAAAGCGAGAGCTGTGTACGGGTTCTCGGTAGTAAGTCAGACTCGTTTCCGGTGGGGGTTGGCCTCCGCCAGGGCTGCGCTTTATCACCAATCCTGTTTGTGATATTTATGGACAGGATATCAAGGCGTAGTCGTGGTGGGGAGGGGTTGCAGTTTGGTGGTCTGAAGATCTCATCTCTGCTGTTTGCGGATGATGTGGTTCTGATGGCATCATCGGCCTGTGACCTTCAGCTCTCATTGGATCGGTTTGCAGCCGAGTGTGAAGCGGTTGGGATGAGGATCAGCACCTCTAAATCGGAGGCCATGGTGCTCAGCAGGAAACCAATGGATTGTCTACTACAGGTAGGGAATGAGTCCTTACCCCAAGTGAAGGAGTTCAAGTACCTCGGGGTCTTGTTTGCGAGTGAGGGAACAATGGAGCGTGAGATTGGCCGTAGAATCGGAGCAGCAGGGGCGGTTTTGCACTCGCTTTACCGCACTGTTGTGACGAAAAGAGAGCTGAGTCGTAAGGCAAAGCTTTCGATCTACCGGGCGATCTTTGTTCCTACCCTCACCTATGGTCATGAAGGCTGGGTAATGACCGAAAGAACGAGGTCGCGGGTACAAGCGGCCGAAATGGGCTTT
>CM049413.1:23725000-23727500 GCA_026929865.2 Hyperoplus lanceolatus
AAAGCCCATACATCCACATAAACACAGATAGTAGTGCAGAGGTAAGTAAGTAGTGCAGAGGTTAATGGGGAGGAAACACCAGGGTGTACATATGGGTTTTGAGCCTTGATTTAAAGGCAGAAATGTAGGGGGAATCACATTTGTCAGGTGGCAGTTGGTTCCACAAGCACGGAGCAACTAGTGCAAAGTACATTTCTGAGAGTTGTGCCAGTGGCATGGCTGTATACGCTGGTCACCAAAAGAAAGTGATTGTCTACAGTAGCTCAGAAGAGAGTGACATCTCAATTCCACTTAACGACACCACTGATGAGAGTTCAGATGGCCAGAAAGATGATGATGGTGACTTTGTCATTGTGACACAATGACGCACAAATCACCCCACTACGTGGGGTGATTTGTGCGACAAGACAACTTTTTTTCCGAAAGCTATATTTCTTAAACAGTTTATTCCAGATCCAAAGTTTTTATTGCCAGGGATGCACAACATCCTGAAATATATGTACATATTTGAGTTGGAGACATAACTGTCAAGGCCTCACTTTAAAATCACTTTGAGTAAAAAGTTGCACAAATCACCCCACCTTCCCCCAGGGGAGAACGGGGTAATCTGACACTTTTTACATTTGCTCCCCTCTAAGCGAGCTAAAATGATTTATCACTGAAATTTACACATTTCCCATTAATTCAGGATGTTTCCTAAAAAAAGTTGTCATGTGTCTCACTTTACCCCAGCTGTGGGGTAAACTGAGACAGACCAGAAATATCAAGGGGGTAAACTGACCCACTTACTTTTTACACTCTGAAACTAACATAACAACACAAATTGTAGAATCCTGACAGCTAGCTTGAAAACCAAATATTACAAAACTAATATCGGACTAGTAACAGAATCATGGGGTTTGGTCAATTAAGCAAAACATTTTTCTAAACACTTGAAAGTAACTCTGATCAAATACAACATATCATTCATATTGAATAATTAACATTCAAATGAAAGATTACCAGTTAGAGTAAAACACAGTCTGGGAGTCAGAACACAGGACCATTAGAGCCAGCTAGTGTATGGCGGTCAGAGCAAAGGACAATCAGAACCAGAACAGTCAGCTGTCATTTTCCATGTTTTTTGTCTTTTTTTCTGCATTTGTTTTATTGGGATAATTCATTGAATAAAGACATAGTTCTAGTCTATTGATGTTAAAGGTCACTCTCCTGTCGCCCACATGCATACGAGCCAAACCTTGCCCTTGCTGACACCCCTTCAACCATATAACACCCACCTCCAGCCAACATTGTCTTTTGTCTTTTCAAACTAGTCTCATTGCTACCTCAAATATGATGGATTCATTAAAAGAGGGCACAGACACTGTCTCACTTTACCCCACAGCATTTGTCTCACTTTACCCCACTACCACAATTTGAGAAAAAACTACCTATCTCAGCAATTCAGGCTCATCTTCAGTTATCATCATCACATGGTTTCATGTGTTGTAGTTCATCAACATGTGTGATAGAAGTTTTTCTACCTGAGTCAATTTGATTAGGCACAACAATCGATTAAGTTGACAGCAAGAAAATGTACTTTTACATACAAAAAAGACATGCTTACAACATCACCATGAGGTCCTCTCTTTCATGGCCAAGGGGAAATGTGAGGGGCTTGAAAACATATATCTCACATGACCAAAAATGTGTTCCGTGTCCTACAGTAGATACAGGGGGTGTCTCACATTACCTGATGTCTCACATTCCCCCGTCCTCCCCTAAGTGGTTTCTGACGTTGGTTTCCTGACGTAACAGGAAATTACCAACAGCCAAAGTGTAGCAGTAATGCTGTTACAACAATCCTTTTTTTTTAACATCGCTCCTAATTCTTTAGAAACTCTGATGTGGTTTGTGACATTGGAAAAATATACAGTCCATGTCATTAAATGAAAGTACTTTAACAATATGCAGGTCTTTCTTTTAAACACTTTTTCTGCTTCTTTTCCAGAATAAGGAAAGAGAGCACATGAGGGAGCGAGAGAAGGCAGCGAGGGAGAGGGAGGCACGCTACACCAATGGCCACCTCTTCACCTCGTTGACAGTGTCAGGAACCACACTCTGTTCAGCATGCAACAAGAGTATCACTGCCAAGGAGGCACTCAGTTGCCCCAGTAAGTAACATAGTCACTGAACTTCTGCATTTTATATACAGTGAAAGAGGGGATAGTACCGAAGACAAAGTATACAGTATATGCGTCGATGCACACACACACACACACACACACACACACACACACACACACACACACACACACACACACACACACACATTAATGGAGTGTCAAAGGCTTTTAAAAGTTGCTGCAATGCTGAAACAGAAGCTAGAAAGGAGATATGACGTCTTAGTATTGTTAATGTTTGCTTTCATGTCTTCATTTTTTTTCCAGCATGCAATGTCACTATCCACAACCGCTGTCGAGACACTCTGCCAAACTGTGCAAAATTGAAACAGAGGGTA
>CM049413.1:23730000-23775000 GCA_026929865.2 Hyperoplus lanceolatus
TTACAGTCACACAGAACTAAATTTAAACTAAGATTGATTTGGTATTTTTTTGTGAAGGAATTTTGTGTATTTCAGAACTACACTGAAGACTGTGAAAAACAGAGGTTGCGACAACTTTCTTATATGAATATAGAAACAATGAGTTGAATGCATGTTTAGTATGAAAATAAAAAGTGTGAAATATTTTATAAAATGTTTTTAGTAAGTGATATCTCATGATGGGTTAACACTTTAAATATAAGGCTTTTGAGCATGAGTTCTCTGTCAGCTAGTTCCCTCACAAAACAACTTGTGTGTGTGTGTGTGTGTGTGTGTGTGTGTGTGTGTGTGTGTGTGTGTGTGTGTGTGTGTGTGTGTGTGTGTGTGTGTGTGTGTGTTCTTCTGTCAGTTCTCAGGCCAATATGCAGATGAGATGCGTAAGACTTATGTTGAGTTCTGTAGCAGCCACTTAAAAGCTGTCAAATTATACAAGGAACTGCTGGCCAGAGACAAGAGGTTCCAGTGCTTCATACGGGTAAGACATACACACAAAGAAAAACAAATTAAATATACAGCATTCAGAGTCAGCTGTTTTAGGAAAACCCCTTTTGTTTAATTTATCTTACTTATCTTTATTTTACTTAACAGTAGACCTTTTTTATAAGAAGGTCAGCAATAATATGGCCTGACATCTCCGTGATTCCATGTAAACAAAAGGTAAATCTGAGTACATACAAATCCTTAGACTCATAGCCTATGTACTTTTGGTTCATGTGCAAGATTTAAATTTTAGTGTCACGGGTTCGGAGTTTTGCGTTTTGAGGTCACTGCCCATGCAGCCATAGACTAAAGAGTAAACTTTATGATGCCTGGGTTTATGTGCATAGGAATCTCCGTGACGTACCGTACATCCTAACATCTAAGTGCATGGCAGAGACACAGCACACAAAAAATAACAGCCAGGATCATTCTGTCTGTGTGTTCCTCTATGTGTCTTTGGGCAGCGGGTGAGTCGAGGACCCTTGCTACGTTGCCATGGTGTTCAGGAATGCATCTTGTTGGTGACTCAGCGGATCTCCAAGTATCCTGTGCTCGTCCAGCGCATTTTGAACAACACCACTGGTAAATCACCACTGTCACTCACAATGGCTTATGTGGCCCATAAAGTATAGTAGAAGCAGTTTGAAAAACTTGATGAATAATGCTGGTGGCTGTATAATATTATGTCTACATGTGTGTCAGTTACCTTTGGTTCTTGGAGGTACGTCCACAATCATCCAATATGTTTCCTTATCTCTTCCAGATGATGAAGAGGAAGCTTCGACTCTGGCTCAGACTCTCTCCATGGTCAGAGAACTCCTTAGTTCAATAGACCAACAGGTAATGACTTTCTGAGTACGGTAAAAGATATGATATTAGAAGATGATAAGCAAATGAAGATGGATAGATGGATGGATGAATGGACCTCTCTAAACATACAGTCGAAATCACCAGATTTTCATGAAGTTATTTTTATCTTTCTCCTCCTCTCTGAAAATATTGATCTCTACACCCAGTTCTGAACACCACCGATTTTGAAGTGAAACCTCCATCTAGGTGACAGGGAAACTTAATGTCAGAATACCACAATGTGGATCTCCTCCACTCTGTGACAGCTATGTCTAAGCTACGACCAAAGCAGATAACTTTTATGCTGCTGGATGCAATAACCAACACACAAGTCTCAATGTACTCCCACTGCTGCTACTGGCTAAAATGTTAAAATAGCTTGCCATGATGGGGCTGCAGAGGCCAGTAGAGTGTATGCATAGGACTGGAAATACGACTGCCCATAGTTTTTAAGATGGTAGGCGGTGCCTGTGTTGGAGCAGGCCAATCAGAGCAGACTGGACTTTCGGGGAAAGAGATGGGTGCTAAAATAAAGCTTTTCGGACAGGGGGGAAGCAGTGGCAGGGAGAGACAAATTAAATTAATTGTAAATTAAATAGTTTTGACCAATTCTAGTAAAAACCCAAACTTACAAACTTGAACCTGAAAATCAGCATATGTTAACCCTTGAAATGATTCAAGCAGCACTAGTATATTTTAGTATAAGTCTCTCTTGCTACATTCAATTTAAAATCGAATCGCATTATTCAACTGTATTCATGTTCATTAATACTTTATCTTGGACTCCAAATGAGAGATTTGTTTTCTCCTGGTGTGGTAGATGGAGGACCTGGAGCAGACACAGAGGCTGCAGGAGATCCAGGCCAAGCTGGACCCACGGGCTGAGACCAGGGTGAGGGACGGGGGACTCTTCAAGCCTGGAGAGCTGCTCCGACGGAGACTCTTACATGAAGGAAGCCTGTTCTGGAAAAGCCCAGGATCACGCCCCAAAGGTATGCGGTACATGGACATTAGTCCGTGTGTAAAGTAAATGAACTCACTCAATATGTAGCGCTGCACAGAAGGATATCCCGTAGGCTTAATCTGGTGCTACTTATTTGATCAAATGAAAATGACAGTAGTACCTAAGGTTCAGTCACAGGCTACGTGACTCCAGAGCTCATTTTCCCATGCTCCTTTGTAACGGCTGTGTCACAGGCTCTATAATACTTCATAATTGTATAACTTAATATGAACCTATACTGCCACAGTCATGGAAACATAACAATGGGTTGTAGGCTACTTGAGAAACTTTTCCAGCGAACTGAATTGACGGGCAAAAAAAATAAACTTGACAATGTTTTGTGGTATATTTGGTCTCTGTGTGTGTGTGTGTGTGTGTGTGTGTGTGTGTGTGTGTGTGTGTGTGTGTGTGTGTGTGTGTGTGTGTGTGTGTGTGTGCAGATACACAGGTCTTACTGATGACAGATATCCTGGTGTTTCTACAGGAGAAAGACCAGAGGTACATCTTTCCGTGCCTGGTAAGAAATTGTATTCACACACAAACATAAAAAATGCACACTAAAGATAATTACTTGTGTAGAAATGACCACTGTGTCCATTTTTTTATTCATTATTGTTCTCTCACTTTTTCTCCTTTCTCTCTGTGTATTACTTCCTCCAAACACAATCCGCTTGCTGTGTGATCTGTAGGACAAGCCACCAGTGTTGTCTCTTCAGAACCTGATAGTGAGGGATATAGCCAACCAGGAGCGAGGCTTGTTCCTCATCAGTGACTGCTCCCCTCCTGAGATGTATGAGTTCCACGCAGTGTCCAAGGAAGACAAGAATGTCTGGATACGCCACATCCAGCGAGCCGTCAGCAAGTAGGCAAATGCGCCACCATATCATACAAGTTAAACAGTGTCTCGTTCTGTCATTTTAAAAGAAATAGTTCAACATTATTTCCAATAGTGAGATTATAAAAAATCCATGTCATGTCGACGCATAGTTCAGGCTGGGTCGCAATTTCAGTTTCAAAATTAGTATCGGAAATCTGGTTATTGCCAAGTAGGTTTTCACACACAAGGAATTTGCTGAGGTATTTAGCTACACAACCGACAAAATAAACATAAATGAAGTAGTGCAAGAGTCAATAAACGAGGCAAATCTTTCGCTCTATCGGTCTACTGAAAGGACGAGATCGCGGGTACAAGCAGCGGAAATAAATAGTTTTTTTGATTTTCAGCCATTCACAAACATACAGTACACAAATACATATTCATTAAGTGATAGCAAGAAGTTACCATACACGGTGCTTGGGAGCAATTATAATCTACATATGTTCATTTATTTTTATTTTTATTTTTTTGTGGCATTTTTATGCTTTAATGATAGTGCAGAGAGACAGAGGTGAAATGGGGCAGAGAGGGGAGTGACATGCAGAGAACGACCGCGGGCGGGAATCGAACCCGGGTCTGCTGCTGGGCCGACCCGACCTACCAACTGAGCTAAGGGCACCCCCCATATGTTAACTTTTAAAGTGATAACATATTGTTTTGTGCATAATCCGAACTGAAAGAACTGGTGCCCAGAGCTACTGAAGTGAAGTCCCTGTTCAAAATGATTTTTCACTTTTTAAAAATGACATGTTCTGTGTTTGTATATGAATGTTGCTGTATCTCTTAGCATGTTAGCATATTGTGCCAGTGTTTGACATGTGTTAGTAAATCATTGCTCCCCTCGTAATTCATTAATAAATATACATTTAAAAGTGTACAAAAAAACTAACAGGATTTGTGTGGTCTATGCTATCTGTGTGTCCAGGTGCCCATCAAGAGAGGAGTTCCCCCTGATAGAGACTGAACACAAGGCCCTTCTGAGGAGACTCAAAGGTCAGGAGACACACATTCATGTATAATAAAGCAAATTGTTTTTTTTCAAAACATATAGCCAACATCACATTTAAACATAACAGATGTATTTTACATATTAGCATTTCACCTGATTGTATATGCTGATTTTAATGTTTCACTTTCGTTTAATATACATGTCTTTGCTTTTGTTTTTTGTGTGTTGGCTTTATTGCTACACCTGTTTTTAATTTTCTCATGTGCTAATTTTATAGTAAAAGTGTCTTGTAAGTAGGGGAGAGTGGCCTAAGTTGTGCATTTTGGAAGTTGTTCCACCCCTTGTTTCTAGAAAATCGTGGAAGAAATTGGAAATGTGACCACATATTTAAGAAGAGCCATCCATTTGACTCATCCTGTAAAGAAGGGAAACACAAGGAATAAGATATAAGCACATTTAAGCTCAAAAAACTGTGTTTTGCCTTTCAAAGTAAAATTTCCATGATCAAGGTTTTTTGATTATTGTGTCTGAACAATTATAGACACGTTTGAAAACATTTGACACATGTTTTAGTGCTTTGGTATGCTACATTTTGAGTCTATACAGTTAGCACGATGTCAGCCCTAAACTGCTGCATCATGCTTATTATCCAAAATTCTGGGGATGGGGTGATTTGTGCCAAAGGGCCTGGGTGAGTTATAAGTAAGTAAGTAAGTAAAATGTATTTATAAAAGCACATTTATGACAGTTTGCACTGTCCAAAGTGCTGTACATAGTGCATTCAGTAGGTAAACAATGAAGGTAAAATAACAATAACCAAAATAAAAGACGTAAAGCCCATACATCCACATAAACACAGATAGTAGTGCAGAGGTAAGATAGTTTATGGGGAGGAAACACCAGGGTGTACATATGGGTTTTGAGCCTTGATTTAAAGGCAGAAATGTAGGGGAATCACATTTGTCAGGTGGCAGTTGGTTCCACAAGCACGGAGCAACTAGTGCAAAGTACATTTCTGAGAGTTGTGCCAGTGGCATGGCTGTATACGCTGGTCACCAAAAGAAAGTGATTGTTTACAGTAGCTCAGAAGAGAGTGACATCTCAATTCCACTTAACGACACCACTGATGAGAGTTCAGATGGCCAGAAAGATGATGATGGTGACTTTGTCATTGTGAGCTTTGCAGGTAAAACCATTAGATCTGCTAGGCCTTGTTTAAGAAAATTGTCCTTCAATCTTTGTCAACTATTTACTTTATTTACTTTAGATAAATCTTAAATAAGTAATTGTCTAATGGATTTGTCTTGCATTACAGTTTATGAGATATATAGCAATGGCACAATTCACCCCATGGTATTCTCTCCAACCGCACAACTTACACCACACCAGGGGCAAGTTGTGCATCAAGACAACTTTTTTCCGAAAGTTATATCTCTTCAACAGTTTATTCCAGATCCAAAGTTTTTATTGCCAAGGATGCACAACACCCTGAAATATATGTACATATTTGAGTTGGAGACTTTACTGTCAACGCCTTACTTTAAAGTCACTTTGAGTGAAAAGTTGCACAACTTCGGCCACTCTCCCCTACCTAGAAAAGCACTAAATAAAATAAATGTATTATTATGATTATGATGATGATGATGATGATGATGATGATGATGATGATGATGATGATTATTATAATTATTATTATTATTATTATTATTATTATTATTATTGAAGACGTGCAAAGAAGAGGCATTTTTTGCATTGTGTTGGATGCATGAGTGTATTAATGGTGACCCCCCCCCCCCCCTCCCCCCCAGCCGACCTGCAGCAGAAGGACCGTGAGATGCTGGAGCTGCTCCAGGAGAGAGTGACTCTGTTCTGTGAGCTGGCGGAGGTGAGCAGCGGTCAGGTGTGTGTCCAGCCGCCAGTCACTCGCTACCTGTTCAGAGCAGACACACCCCAGGCTCCCCGCGCAGAGAAACTACTGCTGGATGCCACAACTGAGGGTAAAACACACACACACACACACAGACACACGCATGCACGCACGCACACACACACACACACGCGCACACACACACACACACACACACACGCACGCACGCACACACACACACACACACACACACACACACACACACACACACACACACACACACACACCAAGTTTTATGTCAATTTAAAATAATTTTTTGTAGATTGAATGTTCTTCCAGTGAGAGAGCAAATTGGTTTAATAAGAATTTGCTCAACATCACGTCGGTGTTGACTGACTTGGCCGGAGAGGTTGAGTTTGACACTCAGCATGTTTACATACACACTAATAAACCGATCACACTGTCTAACTGAAACTACACTTTTATCACCAACCACCAACTCGGTTCATCAGAACCTATAGATAGATAGATAGAGAGAGAGAGAGAGAGAGAGAGAGACAGACAGACAGACAGACAGACAGATATTTACTGTAGCCTATGTTTTTATATATATATATATATATATATATATATATATATATATATATATATATATATATATATATATATATATATATATATATATATATATATATATATATATATATATATATATATATATATATATATATATATATATATATAAAGATAAAGATGATATTTGGAGTGTGTAAGTTAAAGGTGTGTTTGTGTGTGTGTACATGTTTCCACAGTGGACAGGTTGAGTGAGCTCCTCCTTGGCTCCTCACTGGACATCCCTCTGCTGTGCCATCACAACCACATGGAGCTGTTAGAAACCTGTGAGTCCCTCAGCCATATAACCCCTACCCTGAAGACAGAAAGAGGATTTGGACTTATTATTGCTTATTCATGAGTATAACAATAGGGTTGCAAAATTCCGTGAATTTTCGAAGTTGGAAACTTTCCATGGGAATTAACAGGAATTTTGGGAATTAACGGGAATTTACTCAATTTAAAGCAAACCAAATGCACTACATTTTCCTAACTATATTATTTCAGTCCTGGCAAACGTTCTGGGGCCGGTTTCCCGATAACGTCCTCTCTTAGCGAGCTACGAAGACTCCTACGTTATGACTTACCAAAGTTGTTTACCTCTGTAGTCGTGGTTCCCGAACGGTGTCTTAGGAGAAACACTCCTTACGTCGTTCGTACACTGCTGAAATCGGTTGCTCCGAGTTCGATTATCCATTTCCTGCTCATTTCATGCGCAGCTGCATCTGTATGCTGTCTAATCAAATCTACCCGTGCATTTCTAGTGCAATATAAAGTCATAAATTAGTTTGTTGAATCATCACCTGTGTTTTGGAACTCTTGTTTTATAATCTAAGTATCTTTAAGAACACTAATCACGTTACTTGGTGGGTCAGTAATGAAACTGAAAGTAGACATAATATCGCCAATAGCCTATATAAATAAACAGACGGCCCAAACAGCGTCCAAATGAGCTAAAATCCTAAATACAATAAACAGTAACATGGCACACTTATTTTAAGGTAAGCTCTAATTGATTATTCATTCATTTTTTTGCACGTTTACATGTTTTGAGGCGGAGGATCCGACGCACTCTGCACGGGCTCAACTGACAGCTCTCACTGTGGAACACAGTGCGGAGGTTCTAGTGTTAACCATGTCGAACATACTACCATAGCCTATACAAATTTTAAAAAAGATATAGAAAATATAGAAACAGCGGAGGAGATGAAGATTGTTTACAGCAATTATTTTCATCATGAATGACTTGTGGCAGTTCCATGCGCAACAGGGATGTGACTCGTGTCCGTTTTACGCATGGTGCTTTACGGAAGGAAATGTGGGGGTTTGTATCTCTGGCGATGCCACAGCGATCGCAGGGACTTTCACTTGTGTCATTAAACTTATACATCTGACTGTATTTCATATCACAGGGACACAGCGATGACTGTATTTAATAACAAACTGATAAAAACGATCCGACTGTAGGCTATGTATCACGTATAAAGTATTTTCATATTGAGGGACATCGCATCCATTCAGTTAATGCTGATTGTCAAGTCAGTTATATGACTAAAAAGTAGGCTACTTGTTCATATAGTTTAAACACTTTGTGAATCAGAGTTAATGGTATTCTGCTAAAATATATAGGCTAATAGCCTAAGCCTACTTTAAATAGCCTATAGGCTACGTGATATACACTAGACAGTTGGATCGTTTTGAACAGTTTGTTATTAAATACAGTCATCGCTGTGTCCGTTTGATATGAAATACAGTCAGATTTATTAGTTAAATGACACAAGCGAGAGCTGAAACATCCCTACGGTAGAGCTAAGAAGGCTCTGCGGGCGCTCCAGACCAACCTTACCAACGTATGACGTACGAAAGAGATTCGTAGCAAAGAACGTTTCGGGAAACAGGCGAAACGTTAAGTAGGAACTCTACGTAGGGGTTACGAATGACGTAGTTAAGAAGGCTCGAAGAAGGCTTTGGGTAACCGGCCCCTAGACTGTAAAAAGCAGTTTTTTCAACTAACTATTTTATTATATTTATGAACATTTAATTTCAAATCCGATTTTTTTTAAAGTTTATTGAGAAACCCAATTTGATATCATATATAGATTTTTACTAGACCAGGTTTACAGAGGCTTAAATTGTGATTTTACATATAGTTTGGGAAAATATATTCTAGCATAATCTTGACTAAAACTACCAGATTTTATGCAAGTACACTTGGCAAATTGCACATAGCACACTTCTTACTGCAGGGTAACCGAGGCCACGCCCCCTACATGCACTCTGCATTTCTCCATCACATGGGGGGGGCATTTTACTTTATTTATTGAATGGGTTGGGTCAGACAGATGAGTTATATTTTACTCAACATTCATCTTTTTGTTGTTCAATGAAATTATTGATTGTTCATAAAATAATCAAAACTTGATAAAGTTCTTCTTACAAATATGTTTGTTAAAATGTAATGAATTTTAATTTTGCATGGATGTCTGCCTATGACTAAACATAGTGTTTAAATGTTTAGGTTTATGTTTGGAAATGAAAAAAAAAACATTTAAATTACCGCCATTTAGTTAATTCCTATATTTTCCAATTTTGAATATTCCCAAAATTCCCAAGCGAAAGTTCCCGTGGAAAGTTTCCGGAAATTTAGCTGACCTAAAGAGTGTAGTTACCAGCCCAAACCTCATATGTCACTGTGCATATTTATAATAGTAACGGTTTTATTTTTTTAGGACACTAGTGCTAAGTGACTGCTGTAACTGTCTCTGTTCAGGTGATCAGGATCTATTGGTCAATGGAGCCCATGATTACTTTGCTGCAAAGGTGAGCTGAGTGCCAAGATGAAGTGGGTTGAATACGGTCTAGTTTATTTCAGCCCAAAATATACCCATAATATATTATTTATTGACTGCTTTATGATTAACTGTATCGTCATGTGAGAATTTATGTGGAATATCTTTTTACCTTCTAAAGGATTGCATGAGGAGTCAGGACACGCTTCCATCCGCGGTAAGTTAGTGGTTTCTTAAAGTGTGTGTGTGTGTGTGTGTGTGTGTGTGTGTGTGTGTGTGTGTGTGTGTGTGTGTGTGTGTGTGTGTGTGTGTGTGTGTGTGTGTGTGTGTGTGTTAGACATATGTAAGTAATACGTTTGTTGCCTGTGTTTGCAGATCTACCAAAGGCTGGTGAAACTGAGTGTTTATCTTCATGCACTCCAAGTGAGTAGGTTTCTATACAGGTTGAGTCATACACAAACTATGACACGCCCCTTTAACATTTTATCATTGACGAGTATCAATCTAGTTTTCACTTGTTAAAATGACATTTCGATAGGTTGAAATGCCATTTTAAGGTTAGGTTGACATATACAGTATATCTTCAGATGGTCAAATTAGGTCTGATTTCTATTTAAAGGTGTAGTACTCGGAAGTAACTGTACAATGATCTTACCTGTACAAGTAAAGGTTAAAGAAGGTGGAGTCAGCGATTCTGGAGAATGCTTGTTGTCAAAATCATTTTTTGTCACAAGCGGTGAATATCTCCTCCTAATCCACTACCTGTTCGTAGTGTGTGTCCCCTGAAACAGTGGTATACTAGCTAATATTAGATTGTCCATTCTCAGCCTGTAAAATGATGAATCATCTTCTGCAGGCTGCTGTGATCAAACAGGACTCCATTTTGGAGCTGCTGCTGCAGCCCCAGGACACTGTGGAGGTGTATGCAGGGGGACGGCGCCCCCTGTGGAGAGAGGCAGGACAGCGTGAGGCCGGGGCAGGATCCTCCATCGGTGAGCTGGCTCTACTGCAGAGACAACACAGCCTGCTGCAGGAGGAGCTGCTCAGGCTGCGCAACTCTGAGAGCCGCTTCAAAGACAGTGAGAAGGCCCGGGCCAAGCTGGAACGCCAGGTCAGACATATGAAGACCTCTCCACAGCCCGGGGAACACATTTTACACGTAAGGACGCTTCTATTTCAATTCATTAAAATTAGGGGACTCCCAAGACTTTATTTTTTTATGTTTTAAAGCTCAATTTCAACAGGATGAGTTAGCCGACTTCCAAAAGCACTGGAACATACACATTCAAAATTGTAATTTATTAGATTTTTTTTGTTCAATATGACATACCCATGTATTGTACACACAACATGTTTGTGTGCAAAAATGTGTAAGATCAATCCCAAACTGTGATGACCCTTGGAAAGTCAAAGCCACAAAACCGTACAGAACTGCACAAGACCTTAGACAAACACAGGCAAAGGAAATAGTGATTTTAATGTGTATGTATTTAAAGCAACACGTTTACACTACAGGTATCCTCTCACCCCCCCAACAAGTTCTCTGTTTTTCTACAGTATCTTACCTCTTTTTCTTGCTGTTTTAGCCTACATCTCTGCAGCCAGACATTGAGCTTTCAGCTGGAGCTAACAACCCTTATGCCTGTCAGAAAGCTGTCCACCAATCAGGCAGTGATGTAGAGGTGGACATGACGTCAGATGATGATGATGACGGTACGGCGTCTGAGAGCTCCAAAGGTCAGATACCAAACATGTAACACACACACAATAATTGTAATCGGTCAGTACTTCATTTGAGTGAGTTTTTTGAGGGTTAATGAGGTGTGTTTATTCTCTTCTACTCCATTAGAGCCACACAATTGATGGATCTTATGTTAGGAATAATCCCCTCTACAAGTTCAAATGTTTGTCCTCCTGCTTTAAGTTCATCTGACGACATTTAATTCAGTGTTTTGTTGGAAATTTTGGTCGGCCCAATCTAATAAGAATACCGTTGATGTGTCCCTGGGCAAGACACTGAATCACACATTGCTCCTGATGGTTCAGAGAGTGTCTTGCATGGCAGCTTCTGCCATCTGTGTATGAGTGTGTGTGTGTGTGTGTGTGTGTGTGTGTGTGTGTGTGTGTGTGTGTGTGTGTGTGTGTGTGTGTGTGTGTGTGTGTGTGTGTGTGTGTGTGTGTGTGATAGGCAGACAGACAGACAGACAGACAGACAGACAGACAGACAGACAGACAGGCAGGCAGGCAGGCAGGCAGGCAGGCAGGCAGGCAGGCAGGCAGACAGACAGACAGACAGACCCCAGCACAGAGCCAGCCTTCATCATTTTGTTCAGTTCCTTACAGTCACTTGATCTGACTTTGTTTCCTCAACAGATGGCTGCAAAGAAACGTCACTTTCCATGTCAGACTGGTAGAAGATAGAAGACCAACATACAGGTTCAAGACTCAAACAATACATTGTGACTGTCTTCTCACAATCCATGTTTCATTCCATCGACAGTAACTTAGTAATGATACAAATAGTAAATAAAAATAATATTTAAATCAAATGAGAGCACTAGAGTGATGAGTAAAGCATGAGTGTGTTAGTGCCATGGAAATATACATATACTCCATCATTTAATTCCACAGAGATGCCATTTTCTTTTGGTTTTATCGGGAGACATGACCAAACAGACGACTGATTTTGTTCTCTCTTTTTCAGATAATCAAGCTATTCCAGAGGAGATATAATCCTTGTATGTTTTACAGAGCAATTGAGCTCACGGCTAGAACTGATTATGATGGAAACGTATATGGACTCCAACAATCTGCATGTATATCTGCCATTCAGCGAGTCTCAATGTGTTTTGAACTGCTTTGCTTTTGAGTAGATGGCATGTGACAGTGAGTTCTTTAAGATTTTTTTTTGCTATGTTTTGGGTTTTTTTGGGACTTCCATGATTTCATAGCATCGTTTGACCAAAGGGGAGTTGTGTGAAAACTGAACGATATTGCTTATATATACTGTAACAGTTATATCTTCAGATTTTAACGAAACAAACATTAGCATGATGGTTCCCGTGGCTACTTTTTTTTTCCAACAGAAGTATTTCTAACATTCAGTTATTTTTTTCTGTATAACTGCATTTCAATGAATGTAAAACATGAAGGACTCATTATATTTCAGGAAAAGCATTAGTATTTAGTTTATATACCGTAATGATAGGTGAGCATTGTTAAAATAAAATAATTTCTGCTTTTTTTTTAGGTAATATATTGGTGTCTTGTAATCTGGTTGGAGTCACGTGTCCTTCACTGTAAACGGTTTGACAGTGTTTTATTGCAGCATGAATCAAAACAACCTGGATGTGATTTATTTTGGAAAAATTCATGAATGCTAAACTTTTCCCAAAGAACAAACCACACCGGGAAAAAACATGTTTATTTTCATCGCATCACAAAGACCAAAATGGCAATATTAGGTGAGATATCAGAATGATACATGACAAGCACAATCATAAGCAATTCAATACATCTGCCTTGCAATAAGTACTGATTGTTTAAAAAAATTGAAATGCCCATGACTGTTGGATGATCATCTCTGTTTGGTTAAACAATAATAATTATTATTATAATAAAATATTATAAAATATGCTAGATTTTGTGTGAATAAAGGATAAGAAGATTAAAGATAATAGTTACTTAATTTCATTTCATCCAGTTCCTTTTTTATGGTTTTACAGCGTACAGATCGCTTAAACCTGCATGAGCTAATGTTAAATGAAAAAGCCTAAAACAGAGAATCTATAATCAATATTATATAATATCAATGTATGTACTGACACATCTATGTAATAATGTGCCCTTTGTCACTCATAGTGAGCGGCCTAACAGAGAGTTAGGGAGCTGGACCCGCAGCTCCTCTCGGCTTTACAGGAGCTTTAAGTTGACCTTTATCTAGTGGCTATCAGAAACACCAGTCCAAATGAGTGATCATGTTTCTATGTAACCAGAGGATGTGCAAACTCAACACGTTCACCATAATGATGACGATAAGACGGTGTCCTTTTCTCAACTTGTTTCCCCCCCCCCAAAAAAAAAAAATCCATAATTAGAGGTTGAAATACACCCCCCCATTGACACTCACCAACAACTACTGACAGATATTGAGCTTCCCAGTGCTGGTACTGTGGACAAAGTTCTCAATACTGTATATATATTCTAGTTTGTATTGGAACACATTCCCCAATGTGCTGATCACAATAAGGTCAGGTGTTACCTCTGCTGTTACTATTGATTCTGCATTGGATTTTTCACTCGATTGAATTATTAAATAATCAAGATTATGAAAGGATGTATAGTCTTGTGATTCTTATGATCTCCCTGACAAGCAGCCCTTTCAAACTAAACAACAAAATGTGATTCCTTATCGTCTTCCATTTTCTGATCTGAGGCCTGTTAATGTCCTAAAGCCAGTTTATAGGTCAGCGCCTTCCAAAACCGAATAACTGTCACATTAAAAGTTCAAATGTTGGTCCCTTAAGTCAAAATGACACACTTAAAAGATCACTTCATTAGTCCCAATATACACATTACGTGTACAAATCACAACTGCTGCCAACCATGCCCAAAAGCCCATTAAGACAGTCTGCAATAGTTGAAATAATAATAAAGATAAATATAGAAATACTATTCATGCCAAATACAACACTTTTTACAAATGTCAAACTCTTTATTTATGTTGATAATATTCAGTATAATCTAAAACCTGTAAGCATGTAAGTGTTTACACTAATAGACATAACAGCAGTGTTGTGATTCCAAAGCAGCCATTCAATGGTGGGCTCTACATTGATCTCTGACAAGACTTAGAAGGGCTTTACATTTCTGGTAAAGAAGTAATCGGTCTGTAGTATGGGTGGCTTTTTGCATGTTTATATATATATATGTATTAACTGACTGTCAGCCTACCCTCTACCCTCTACCTTATTTTAAGGACCACAGTACACATATGCCTTTAGCTTGTGTGAGTTTGTGTTTGTGTTTTTTTAATCAATTGATCAAGGTTTGCATATTGTGTAATATTACATTTTCCTTCGCTGGGAAGGTTGTGGCAAACGTGCCCTTGTCTTGTTTCCAATGGGGTTTTTGCATACAAGAATGGTTATACAAATATTTCTGCAACTGCAAAATGATTGTGACATGTTCATAGTTCTCTTCATATTATTATTGATGTATTTAAGACAGTATCTCTGAAAGCATTGATAGTACAGTTTCTAATGGCAGTTTCAAAACGAACGTGTTTATATATGTATGAAATATGTCAACAATCAAGGTATTATATATTGAGCAGATAGTGTATTTGTCAGTGACAGTATTGAGGCCTTAACCTAAAACAAAGACTGTACGTAAGTTTTGCACACCCTTTTGTCATTCACGTGGATTGTATTACGACTTGAAAAATAAAAAGTAATACAATTTCTATTGTGTTTTGTATTGTTTAAAATTAAAATAACGTATTTCTTATTTTGAGAGACAACTGAGAGACTTGTTTCAATGTCAGCGATATACATATGTTGATTGACTGCATAATAAAAGACCGGTTGCATACAGATTTCAACAATAATTTAAAACAATGATGTGCACATAGATAATGAAATCATCTTAAAATAACAACGCTGTTCAATCAAAACTAAAAGTAAAATTGCCTATAAGGGCGGCAGAGTGGTGCGATGGTTAGCGCTGTCTTCTTTATGGAAGTAGCCTCTCTCTCTCTGTCTAACATTCCCTTATACAAAGAGAAAGAATGAGTGGATATCTTTGAAGGGTATTTCTATGTATTTAACTCGACTCAACCACACATGCAACAGTCTTGAGTCTTCCGTTTAACATTATGGCCTGCAGTATATCTGCACTACAGAGTTAACACGGTCAAGTTAGTGAGGCCTACCGCTATCTGATTCATTGACATACCCTTTACCCCTCCTCAAATATAGTAATCCCCTTCACTCCACACTGCTCAGCCAATAGGAACGCCAACCTCAGACCTCCATGACAAAGAAGGTCACTGTTAAAACAGACACATTGACATTAGCAACCTTGTCATTTTATGGTTTGAGGGCAAAACACAATGTATTTCTCAGAATATCATAGCGTTATGCTGTATAGTCTCCCAAACACAGTAACACACTTCAGTGGCCATTCTGTTTCACTTTGTCTGCGTTGATGTCTGCTAGTGTATTTGTATGCACAGCTGCAACACAGTCTCCTATTCTAATCCTCCAGACAATGTCAGCCAAAAGATGTTTATTAATAACCAGCTGGGGGCCTAGAGAGGGGAATATCTGACATAGTCACCCCGCCGCCCCTGTACTCTGTCCCATCCCCAGGAGGAAGCTAATTATAGGCATTACAGGCCAGGTGATGGAATAGGGTTTCAGGACAGGCATGCCTCCCCAGTATAAGTTGCTAGTGTGTTAGTTTAATTTTACGCATCCCATCACGGAGACGGAGATCATAATCAAATTTACAGTATACTCTTCGGACATGAAGCAACTTCCCCGTCGGTTATCAATATTATTAATTTTTTATTCTTAAGGGGAAATGAGTGGTTTTAGTTCTAAATTAAAGATGTGTTTTTCTCTCTCTGAATAATCTGGTTTGCCTTTAAAGTCAATGGCGACAAAAAGAACGAACATGTCAACCATCCCATGCATGTGTGGTCACTCCTGAAAAGTGAAGAAGAATGCGTGATGCTGTGAAACATGTGACAAAGGACATGTGTTGTCCGTGACTGTGAAAAGCACAGAACACTCACCACAAATAGGACTGCCAGTATTGAATCTTTTCTAATGAATATATTCAGATGAACACTGGATCAAATTAATTTCTCTTCATTAACTCTTCGGTTTCCCTCAGGTGTTTTTAGACAACTTTTTATCTTGTTGTGTTGCTTGTGTTTGGTTCGGTCTGCCACATCTAGCCATAGCAGAAAGCCAAAGTTCTTACATCGAGTAAATGTGCATTATTATTATTATTCAAAACAATCCTTTAAACATATATTGTTTTCATATATAATATACTTGTATGAAGTGTATTAAAGCCCCCATTCACGCCCATTACATATGTAGCTCAGTTTATACATTCAAGATTCAAGAATTTTAGAATGATTCCAAAAACCTCCAAAAATCAAGGCAATCAATGTACACAATTACCACTCACATTCTCTTTACTTTAATCAACTTCATATTAATAGCACTGTCTTCATTATATTACATATGTATGATAGGAGATGTATTTCATATTCCCACTCCTATTAACAGGCATCAGTAGTTATGGTGCCTTATTACAACATCGCGTGTGTTGTACTGTAACCTTAAATGGTGTCACGCGGATATGAGATTGTAATAGTGCTCTGTTCACTTAATGGCAGCAACAGCTGTTGTTTAACTGCATTGTGGCAGTAACACAAGGTAAAAGTATAGAAACCGCTTTTGCCATTTTGTTTCTTTACATTTATTTTGAAGGAACACTGTGATATCCATTGACATATTAAGAAGAATAAGAGGACCCCTGAAACGTTTTAAAGATTACAAGTGAAGCCTTGCTAACTCCAAGCCACAACTGACAGGTACTTTTATTGTTATGATGAAGAGCCGACCTCTGTCCGGTCTGTCATTTGAGCAGTGAACGTCGGACAGAAAAAGACAGACGCATTTTCCTTTGTCAAGTCTTCTAATAGCATTTCAGCTCTGTAAGCCTCCTTCCTATTTCATATAAACTATATCGGTCCTATGGACACAATCGAAAGTTTTTTATTAGGTATTTCAGAATGAAAGGCTAAACAAACACTTGATCAAAAAACAAGAATTCTGATGTATATGTGTCCCAAAGAATTGAATCACACATGCAAACATGTGTTGCTAGTCAACATGAGTCATGGCTGAAGGATAGGAGGAGGGTGCAATGGTGTGGGTACGTTCAGGGAGTGTCTCCGCCCCTGTCATATAAATGGTCCCCCTCTATCTTTGTTAGAGCTTCCACCAGTTTGCCAGACTCTCAGCTTGTCCATCCTGTACCCCTTTTGTCTTCTCCCCATTCTACTCATTTTGTTCGCCTGCGAAAGCCCACTGTATCTCAGCCAAAATGGAGGCCATCAAGAAGAAGATGCTGATGCTGAAGTTGGACAAGGAGAATGCCCTGGACCAAGCTGAACAAGCAGAAGCGGACAAGAAAGGAGCTGAGGACAGAAGCAAGCAGGTGGGTCATGAACCCAAAAATCACAGATACGTCCAATAGTCTTACCAAACTGTTGTTAGGCAGTATATTCATTGTGGACCTGTCAGTCATTGCAGGTGGATCTATGATAGGCTATATTATAGATGAGTATTTACAAAAACTGTAATAATTTTATTCAACATAAATGTTTTCTGTGGTGAGAAATCTTGAGAAAAAGGTTGTTAGTACTGGATTGTATCTTCAACCTCACATATTATTGCTTTGGTGGATGACAATAGGATCAGTCTAACAAAGAATTCTGTACAGGCATTTAACTGAGGACCGAATATAGCCCAATGTCTATGTATTGAAGACCAGCCATGACCCAACTGAACTACATCAGTACGGCCTAATTTGAGACCAATGCGGGGGACCTGGAGTTACATGTTGGCTTTGCTTCGTCGCTCTTGATCCTACCACTGGACATTGATGTGTGAAACATAACATACATAGTTTACACTTACAGCCATGTTGCCTATAGCGCCATCTTCAGACGAAACTAGGGAAGTTTATCCATTCCAACCACTTGATGGAAACGCACCTAATTAGCTTGTCTTTTTTTTTCTTTATGCAAACTTTCTGAAGATTCACTTCACATTTAGATGGAAACATAGCTTCTGTTTTGCACCAGCATTACCATGGGAGGTGTTAAATGTTGATATGTTTCAATGTAGTAGCTTTGTTGTCCTTGTGGTGGTCAGGATGGAACTAGACAGTGTGAAGGCAGTGGCACAGAGGACCATATTGAAGCCTTCCACAATCTTTCTTATATTTTATTATATCATTTACTAAACTCATCTCATCATCTCATTCATCGTCAACCGCTTATCCGGTTGGGTTACGGGGGCAGCAGCTCCTGCAGGGGACTCCAAACTTCCCGTTCCTGGACCACATCAACCAGCTCTGACTGGGGGATCCTGAGGCGTTCCCAGGCCATTGTGGAGATATAACCTCTCTACCTAGTCCTGGGTCTTCCTCCTCCCAGCTGGACGTGCCTGGAACACCTCCCTATGGAAGCGCCCAGCGGGGCATCCTTACCAGATGCCCCAACAACCTCAACTGGTTCTTTCTACCAAAGGAGTAGCGGAGTAGGAGTAGCGGCTCTGCCCCTCAAGTTTGCACACTCTCTGGTCCCCCTTTTTGAACAGGGGAACCACCACCCTGGTCTGCAACTCCTTTGGCACTGTCCCGGACTTCCACGCAATGTTGAAGAGACATGTCATCTAAGACAGCCCCTCTACATCTAGAGCTTCCACCACTTCTGGATCTCATCAACTCCTTTCCTACTGTGGAGTTGTTTGACTTCAACCAGGGAAATGGACCATGATCCCCCATCAGCCTTTAGCTCTGCCTCCACCATAGAAGGCATGTTAGTTGGATTGAGGAGTTCCTCAAAGTGCTCCTTCCTTCCACCGGCAGATCACCTCCTCAGTTGGTCAACAGCGCCCCATCTTTACTGTACACAGCTTTTTACTATATTAATATTCCATTATACTATGCTTGTTTTTTGTATGCTATATGGCTGTACTATAATGCGTATAATATCATATATATATAGATTTATTTGATCAATTCATATCATACAATGCATAAAACTGGTGTTGCTAGATTGTATTTCAATTTGTAAATCAAAGTCTTTGTGAACAAAAAAAATCTGCAATTTGGTGAAAAAGGAAAATGCAGTCCATCAATGTGCAGCAATTGCAGTGCTCATTAGATCCTTACCATACCTTTTACTGGAACAGAAATATGATATTATATTCTAGGTAAAAAAAAACGATCACTGCATTTAGCAAGAATATAGCTTCTCTGATGACTACGTTTTGAGCGTGATATTGGAAAACCTGCTAACCATCTGATCTCCCACTTCAGCATGAAGATGAAATTATCCAAATGCAGAAGAAGCTGAAGGGGACAGAGGACGAGCTGGACAAATACTCTGAGGCCCTGAAGGATGCTCAGGAGAAGCTCGAGGTTGCAGATAAGAAGGCTGCTGATGTGAGTAACGCACAATCATGTGTTGAATTGATTATTTTACAGTTTTTCGAAATCACATTGTTTTGGTCAAGGAGATTATAAACATATTCCACAACATAGGCCCAGATACCCAAGGCCGTTGTTGTGATAAGGCCAGGTTGGGTTGTGCACCATGCCTACTTTCGTTCATTGTTTCTACCCGATAAGATAGAAGACCAACTGTCATACACTATGACCTCTAGCTATGACAGGCCATGTATACTGACGCACAGTGCGAGCCGTGAACTGAGGTGTCTAATAAAAGCTGTAATAGTGCCGATGCCGGTGCAAACCAAGCCCGGCTGATTCCCTCCTTCTCCCTTACATTCCATTCTCATCATACCCTGCATCACACAGCTGTTGGAGGGAGATCTAGAGCTCTATTTTGGCCATGATCTCAGCATCCCAACAATGACTGTGAGCTTAACTCTAAAGAACGTTATCCGCCCGGGTCACTTTATCTGCCCCCCAAAAAAATACCTTTAGTCTCTCTCTTTTCGAAGAATTCCTTTTATAAGAATTGTTTTACTTCATATAATTAAATAGCAAAACATGCTTATATTAACAACTTTTTTTATTTTTTGTAGAATACATCGTGGTATACTATAATACGCACAGGCAGTGGAAAAGGCCAGTAGGAAGTGTCTGAAAAACCAGGAACCAAACAAGTACTACAGGAAATGTCATTATTGTACATAATTAACCTCCAAAATGTAGATAAAGTTAAAAAATTAAAACACTGATCTACTGAAGAAGCCGGCCAAAAAATGTTACGTTAAACCCTTAAACCACTGTGTATTATAAATCATTACAGTGAAAGTTCATTGGTTAGGGCCAACACGGACTCAAAAACTCTTAAAACAAAAAAACAAAAAGAACACACATTGGTTACTTTACTGAATGTGTTTCTGATAGCGTTGGTATAATTAAAACAATTGTTTTGCCACGAAGACCCATCAGAGAAATGTAGCTGTTTTTTTTTCTCTTCACCCAGTCTTGAGCATGTTTGTGTGTGTGCAGGCTGAGGCAGAGGTGGCTTCTCTGAACAGACGTATCCAGCTGGTGGAGGAGGAGTTGGACAGAGCTCAGGAGAGACTGGCCACCGCTCTGCAGAAACTGGAGGAGGCCGAGAAGGCTGCTGATGAGAGCGAGAGGTGACACATTGAGATAGCAGAGCCATATATACTGTGGTTCAAAATGCCCCCACCCCATAGCCTTTTTGCTCTGGGTCAGTTCACGGCATGGTTCACAGCCACATTGGAATAATAAGCAGTGTCTGCCTGCCCTTTTAAACGTTTGGAGCCTGTTTTTAGCTATACCCCTAACCACACACACACAACAGTTACAGCAGGTTCACATGTCTGTGCCACCACAAACACCTTTGCAAGATGTTATAGCTTTGATATGACTTTGGTCTTCAGTGGCTCATTTAGTTTTGAATGTTGCCAGAAATGAGATGCTATGATTTTGCCTTTATTCTCGCTCTTGCTTCATTTAATAATTTCCATTATGAAACATTGACTTGTCTACATTACCAGATAGTAATTGATTTACAATATGAGCATTGGGTACGGTAGCTTTTTTAAATACAATATGGAGATGAAAGATAACTATTAGCAACTACTGGTAGATAATCCCATAGCGTTATTAGCTAATACCTATAACCAAAACTAACTTATTTGGTCTGTATAAGAAACTGTGCAATACTAAGTCCTGGTGTGTATGTGCAGAGGTATGAAGGTGATTGAGAACAGAGCTCTGAAGGATGAGGAGAAGATGGAGCTTCAGGAGATCCAGCTGAAGGAGGCTAAACACATTGCAGAGGAGGCTGACCGCAAGTATGAGGAGGTGGGTTTACAATAGACACTCTAATGATAGAACAGCATCAACACAAAAGATCAATATCTGAAGGAAGCTTTTCACTGTATGTGCTGCTGCAAGAGTGAGTTTTTTTTCTTCTGCAGTATTTACACTAATATTGCCATACATGCAGTGTTTGGAAATCAAATCACAATGAGCCAGTAATAGTTGCTATTAATGATATAATATAATATTCAAATTAATAAATGTGAAATGTGATGTAAATGTAATGTCTTCCTCTAGGTGGCTCGTAAGCTGGTGATTGTAGAAGCTGAGCTGGAGCGTACAGAGGAGAGAGCAGAGGTATCTGAGGCGTGAGTATTTATCTTTTGCTTCTGTCTCAAAGAAAGAAAAAATAAATATATATGTATTATTAATCAGCCCGTGAATTATGCTGTAGAAGTTCCATTTACCTTACGTTTAGTAGTTCAAAACAGTTTCACCCAGGCAGTAATATTACTGCTTACATGAATGTTAATGCATTCATATTAATGACGATATAATAAGATATTTAACCCAATGATAAGGGCCACTCTGCGTGCTTTTTCTTTATATACTTTTAACCCTTTAGTATAAGAGTTCCGTACTTCTATTTTAGTACTCTTACTTTGATAGCAGGACTTTTACATGTAAAGGGGTATTTTTACCTTGTGAAAGTAACCTAGTATTGTTCATGGTTTGACTAAATACTATAAAAAAACATTTCCTTTATTATTAGGTTTTTTACTATCCTAAAATTTGCTCCATTGTTCATAGTTGTCTATCTTATTTCTCTCCTTTTTCTCAGAAAATGCACCGAACTGGAGGAGGAACTGAAAAGTGTCACCAATAACCTGAAGTCTCTGGAGGCCCAGGCTGAGAAGGTATAGGGCCACGGTTACAGTAATTAACATATTTTTCTCTATTCTGCATATTGAGATCAGTGAGAAAGGTGCATAACAGAACATATGAAATGCAGACGCCTCCACTTTATTATCCTGCTTTATAGAGTATAAATATGCAAAGAGACTTCGACAGACGGGATTATTGTTGTATCTGCAAAATAGCAGTTACTCAACTCACAAGAAAAAATATTGGAAACTGAAAAAAGTAGATTTTGCATAATTTGCAAATTGGTTGATTAATTGAAAAGATTGATAGAAACCAATGTCACTTTTGCCCTTTAGGATTATTATGAAATATTGGCCATATCGGCATATGGTAGCTGACCCGCGGAAATCTTGTGGAAATTAATATATTTTTTAACACTTTTGTACATTTTTTTTTCTTCAGAATTGCCATTTCTTTAACATGGATGTGCATCTTAAATAATGTTGTTTTCTCAACACAGTACTCTCAAAAAGAGGACAAGTATGAGGAGGAGATCAAGATCCTGACCGACAAGCTGAAAGAGGTGGGCAAGAAGAAATGACACTGTACACCTTTCTATTCATATATCATTTTCTCAAATTAAAATCCATCCTACAACCTTATTAGATTTTTAGGAAGATGTGTTGAGCCACCAAAAGGTTCACACATCCCCTACAGATATCGTTTATTCTAATGTATTGACCCTGTTATCTGATCTCAGGCTGAGACGAGAGCTGAGTTCGCTGAGAGATCCGTGGCCAAGCTGGAGAAGACCATTGATGATCTGGAAGGTACAACATGGATGGCTATTACATTAGCCACACTACTCTTTAAGTGCACACTTTAAAATACACTACAATTTAGTCAGAATCCAGAAAAAAGGGAAGCAGTCCAGAGTCATGCAGTCCATTAAGTAACATATTGTAAACAGTGTCCATAAGCACGAGATCAGCACTCAATAGATAATGATGAACAGTTCCTAAAACACACACATTTTGCTTCATCAAGTGCATCAGATGTAGTGACTATACAAAGGTTACTGTTTTATTGAAAGAGGTTTTGTATGAGTTGTTTATTGGTGTGAGTCAATCTTCTCCTTAAAATTCTCCATGTAGTTTAAAGAGCAAGTATGGTGATAGATAGTCAGGCATATTTCTCTTCAACAAATCCCATCTTCAGTACCACCAAGCCGATAATGAATACATTGCTTCCAACAAGTTAAGCCTGTTTCTGTCCTCTAAGGCTTATACTGTGCTGGCTCTGTGTATTGCAAACATACGCATATACATACCTCATATTGAACTATTTTTATTATTATTATTATTATGCAGTAGGTCCCAATTAATTATTTTGGCTGTGAATAGTTTGTGATGACATTCACTTTGATTTAAGTTTTTTATTTTCACTAAAAGTCTGGATTGTCACATACATTACCTCATTGCTAATGTAATCCCTGCTGTTCCCTTTGACCCTTTTTCCTGTACAACACCTTCCCTGGGCCTGTGTGTCTGTGTGTGGACACATAGATGAGCTCTACGCCCAGAAACTCAAGTACAAAGCCATCAGTGAGGAGCTGGACCACGCTCTCAATGACATGACCTCTATGTAAGTCGTTTAAAACAATGTGTAGCAAACAATAATGAAATAACGGCTGATACGGTAATCATTTTACAGTTTTTAAATGTAATACAAGTGATAGTGTAATAATAATGCAATAAGTTATTAGATTACATAAAAGTGTGGTTCAAACATTGATGAAAAACACAATGAATTGGAAAAATGAAACAACTGGAGCCGATACTGTAATAATTTACTACATCATGGGCAAAAATGAAATTTCAATTTACAATATTGGTTTGTAGTACGTTACAAACTGGAAAATAATAACGTTATAGGCAGTTATAACATTATTGGCTGCTATAAGAAGGGAGCATAAAGCAGGATTGCAATCTACAAAAAGAGGAAAGATTTTTCTGTTTTGGCTGGATTATAACTTTTCTTATAAAGGTTTTATTTATAAGCCTTTTGCCCAGGCATATTGCACTTGGTTTTTCAAATGCAATCTTTCTTTCTCTCTCTCTCTTGCATATGTATTGATATGCAAGAAAATACACTGACTAGCTGTGAAGCTCGCATTGCTGAGCCCTAATTGGTTAAGACATTTCAACAATTCATCTTTTGCTTGTTGTGTTTTTCAGCTAAACGTCCAGACGCTCCACCCTCCTGCCAGGCTGTGGTTTCAGGCCTCTGTGTGTGTTCTTGTTGTCTTCTGTGTTTAGTAAATGGTGGATGTATATCTGCTTAACCTATTTTCAACCAATCACAAGCCATTGTTCTTTGTATAATTGTGTTTTTCTGTTCAAGGATGTATGTTGTCTGATTTCACTCTTCATTGTACTGCTGTATTCAGTTCTGTTCCATACAATTGTAAAACAAGCAAGGGAAGAAATGCTTGAGTTAATGCACCTGTGTCCACGGCTGGTTTTTATTTATATCTAATTATACAGTTTGGTAAGCCGCAATATGCCGAGCCGACCTTCAGTGGACAGAATCGTAAAATACTATGTTTTAGTTTTTTTTTTTTAATGTTGTCTACCCTCCTGAAAATAAAGGTGGTGGAATCCCTACTTAGTGTAAAACAAACCACAGCATCCAAAATGATCACAAAGTTGAATCAACACATTTTCTGAAGCAGTTTCAACACAAACGTTATTCATCAACGCATCGAGAGGTTTGTTTTTTTTCTCTAGTCATAACAGGGTACCAAAATCAATGTTGAAAAAACATGAAAAAGTGTATTTTGCCTGATAGGTTCAATGTTTAATCTAGTAGTGTGAAGACTCTCACCCTGATTCCTCCAATGACATTGTAGACATTGTAGCTCTATTGATTTAGGTAGAGCTAAACTGTCCTCACACTGGTTGATAGTTCATAAAACGGTAAAGTACATGAGGTTCTGTCCAAATAGGCTACTATACAAAAAAAAAATCAGTTTACTTCTAAAAACTTCGATTTATACTTTTTGTGCTTTTGAGGTTTAGTGCTGCTGTGTATTTATGAACCCAGATAAGTTAAAAACAATTCAATTTGTGTGGTCCTGTGAATAGATTCAGCTCAAGTCTGTCGTGTTTTAACATTTTAGCAATTTCCTATCACCAATGTTGCACCTAAAATGTATTCTTCTCATGTGGCAATTGTACATGTCTGCCTGGGTGGTGGTTGCTTTCTGACAGAGGATCCATCCAGTCATCATCACTGATTCTCCACAGCCACACAACAGTCTGATTCAGTTTTCATTGGTTGAGGTAAAGACCTACTTCACCAGTGGAAATATGAAGGTGTATTGAACTATGAGATCCTGTGTAGTATGAATGTGCAAGAAGTTAAGAAATCGGTTCATCATAGCCTGAGAAAAGGCAGAAAGAGTGTTTTATGGTCTCACTGTCTAACCCTACATTTTCCCATAAGTGACATCACACATGGTAAAATGTACGGTGAGGATTAACAGGACAGCTGGGCCAAGGGAAGACTGAGGGAAGAAAAACCTGATTCATTATATTATAATAGCGATTTTATAAAGATAGAACGCTGGTTCCGTATGGGTGAAGTATTCCTTTAAGGTGCTGCGGACTGGAGGCTATAGGTTTTCTCCTCGTCATCTTCACTCGTGGTCATCAGTAACTTGGTATCTTGATATCAGTTTTCTCCAGTGTCCCTGAACACTTATCTCACTGGACTCCAAGTGTCGGCCACAAATTGCTAACAGCATTCGCAAGGGAGTTTCATGTTCAAAATGTGCGCGACAAATTTTCTCTAAAAATAATCACAGTCGTCGTCACGGCACCGGGTTTCTCGACCAATCTCAATCTCAACCCCCTCCAATTGAATTGAGTCAAAACGTGTGAGAAATGTGAGACAACTAAAGCGAGAACATGTAGCCAATGCGAACTGCCGGCAAATTTTGGTCCAAATTTCGGCTGAGGTTTCCGAAGAGTAAGTAGCGATTCAGTGTGATTCCAAGTTAAAATGTCCAACTAGTCTCAGCCCAGTGAGATAGGGCCTTTAGTGGGGGCAGGCTCTTTCTAAAAAGGACAAGCTCGAAATGGAGATAGGCAAAAGACTACAGTTGATGTTGTATATAGAAGAATATAATTTCATTGAATAGTTTCTCATTGTAGCCGGTTCAGGTCTGGTCAGCTCAACACTTTATGACAATGACCAAGCTGTCTATAGACACACAGAACACAGGAGGAGGACAAGCAAAATGAATCATCTTTTACAAACATTATGCCAGAATTTTTACCAAATCATCGACACCAACACAAATATCTTTATATAATTGAACAGGGAAAACTGTTTCATGTCTGTATACCTGCACACAGGAGGACAAGCCGTTCACACACACTCTTTTTCATTCTAATGATGAAAGGAAGACAATCCGAGTGCCTCCCTTCTTGTGTCTCTTAAATTGACTTTGCTGTGGTTTCAGACCTTAGCATCTATAACTGACAGAAATGATGGACCAAAATTTGACTGAAACATTCCAGAACAAACATGAGGGGAGTAAACAAATAATGCATCCAAAGAGCAAAAGTGTTTAAGACATTTATTATGCATACTGTCAGGAGTAATAATAATAATCGATTTTAAAAATGTTGTTTGAAGTCTGGAGTGAGATACTGTCATTATTGTTTCATCCATAAGGTCCTTAGCATAATAGAATGCAGCAATGTTGAATATTTACAGACATAGATTTGATTCTTATTGGTAAATCTGTTAGAGCTTTCGGCTTTACAAACATGTATATTACAACCAAGGCTGCCCTTCGCCAACCAGAAAGTCCCCATGTAATGTCACTGTGAAAGCCAAGAGGCCACACACACACACACACACTTTACAACATAGCACAACAATGACAGGTAACAAAAAAAATATATATATATTTACAGCCCCAAACCTCGGATCATTTACTTGAAACATTTTTGCCTGTTATGAAATCATTGCCAATAATCTTTTTTTTTTTTTTTTTACATTTGAAATACAGTGACAGCTAGTGTTAGTGCAGTAAATATGAATAACTTAATGAATGAAGCAAAATGAAGGAATTTTCATATCTTAAACTGCTCCCCTACACCACCTCCTTTTTATCACAGTGTACATAGGATGTTTTACAGCTATTTTAGAAAAAAGACTTCTTCATCCGTTTTCAAAGGTTTTGTTTTCTACATTGAACATCCCTTCTGCTGATCTTGGTGCAGTGATCAGCCTCTTTACTTTGCTTGTCATTCCAAGCAGACAGACACTTTGCAGGGGAGGGGGGTAAAATATGGTAGAGACTCATCCGTTGTGCAGAGCATCAGTTTATCATTTAGCAGCTTGCCAGATAATGATGCCCAGTATGACCAGCACGACGGAACAGACCATAGCCAGGATGCACATCTTCTTACGAGACTTTGTCTGTGATAAAAGAAAGCAAGAGACATAAGGGTTACTGGTAGGGACTTGACTGATGGTTGACAGAATTTTAAGGGCGCATTCACACTACGCCATCTGTACCGTGCCAAAGTAAGTTTGCCCCCCCCCCAGAGTCTAGTTCATTTGACAAGTGTGAGTGCTCTGTTCAGAACTCTAGCACGGTACACTTCCTCGGCCCTAGCACAGTTGGGAGAGGTGTACTAAGGCACGGTACAGAGTCTTGATGTTAATTTATATGAGACTGTTCCCCCAGACCCAATACGTCCGCACGCGCAATGGACATATGAAAAAAATGTTGCTGAAGGATTTTCGTTGGTCTGATGTGGAAGTGAAATGTTTGCTTCAAAATGGTTGGATTTAAATATTTAAAAAATATCGGGTAAAAATACGCTCCAAATCCCAAACCCACGCATAGGACAAGAAGTAATGGTGCCTAGGTCCAGATCCTTAGCAGTAGTGTGATTACAGGCCAGCAGGAGAGTAGGGGAGAGGGGTATCGTTCTTGGGTACAGTACAGGTAAACTGGGCCTAACGTGAGTGGTGGCTCAGTGATTGCTGTACGCTCACCTGGTAGTAGGCTGCTCTCTGGAGCTGCTCTGTCCCTCGCTCTACATGGACCTCAGCGTTCTCCACATTGGCCTCGATGCTGTCTGCAGGGGCACAACATTTCAACACATTTTATTTTGCCACTGACAAGCACCACTACAATAAGACACATTAAAAAAGCACCAGGCCATTTGGTTGTTGCTGCTCGGCAAAATGTACATCTTTGAAAAATGTATATCAATATTTCACAGTATATACTGTATAAGTGCTGGATTTGGTCTTCATGCAGCTTTGCGTGTGCATTTATATAGAAAACAACAAGAAGAGCTGTTTGAATGTGTGTTGTCCAGTGGTAAACAGATGCACACAGCACTGAGAATAACTATGTCCAGTGTTCACTCACCAATCATCTCTCCCTGGTCGTGAATCATTACAGCCAGGTCCTTAAAGATCTGGTTTACATCCAGAATGTCAGACTGAAACAGAGAGAAACACATAGAATGAGCTGTGGCTGGAGTGTGTGTGGTCAAGATGGTTTATTTGTCATTTGCACAACAACTACAGCAGTGTCATTGTCAATGAAATGCTTAAATCCCAGGCTCCTCTCAACAATATAGAAGAAGAAAATGTAGAATAGAAACACGCAAGTGAAGAGAGCAACACCTGAGACACAAATAAAACACAAAAGTAGTGCAAGGACACAGTGCAGATAAAAAGTTTAGAGATAAGGTGCGCCATATAATTATAAAGTAGAATGCAAAATAAAGGTCAATTAAATGTAGACTAAATATACAAAATAACTGTAGTGAAATAGGATACTGTACATGTAATATAATAATTTTAAATATTATTATAAAAATATGAATTGGCGATATGGTGTGGTTAACATGATGAATATGTGCAGCATTGTGTTGGCTGACCTCCAGCTGTCTGATGTTGGTCTCTCTCTCCTTGATGAGATCCAGGTCTTCCTCTGTGATGGCCACCTCCTCTGTCTGTGCGCTCAGCTGACCCCAGTCATCTTGGCTGTAGACACACACAGGACAACCATTAAAGCCACTGAGTAATCCCGTTGGCACACTTTGAACAAAGCGGTAGTATTATTACCGCCACTGTCTGAAGCTGTTTTGTAGCTCGTCCAGGGAGTGCAAGAGTCAAATAATCAGGAAGCAATATGTGCGTGGCTGTCCGTGTGTTGAAAGTGTGAGGGCACCGGACTCTTTTTGGCTCCGTGAGTCTATGGGTGACACAGCATCAACTAATGCCAGTAAGTGCTAAACACACCTGATTGCAATGAGTTGATGCATTGTCACCTCTCACGGAGCTGAACAGTCCCCGTGTCCTCACACAAAGCGAATGAACGAGAGATGGCAGTTAGTTAGTATGGATCACGATGAGGTAATGTGTTGTTGTAAATAATGACTATTTCAGATGAATAATGGTCATCTGATGATGCTGGTGAGGCAAAGTAAACTTTGTTTTAGTAGGCTACCGCTCATTCATTTAGGAGTAAACACTGCAGTCTAGTTTCGCTGCGTGAAATTGTGTGTACGTTGCTTGGCAACGCCCTCCCGCCCAACTATCACTCTCCCTTTTAGCTTTTCTTCATTGCATTTTCTTTTCTTTCTTTGATGGTTCAGCCCCGTTATTAGTCATTATGACGACAAATAACTGTCTCAAACAAGGCTCCCGCTCCCCTTCCCTCACCTGGAGGGATAGGCTTCTCAATTCACGTTCCTGCGCCACACTGAAATCTGCGACCAATACGGATATGTGACCATAGAGCATGCACGCGTGAACCGAAAATCGGACTGGGTGTACACCAGATCAAATGCAGTAATAAAAACTATATAAAACGTCTTTCTTTCACTGATGGTCTCGTTTGCTGTTAAAGGTAATTTATGATTATCAGAGGAAACATGAGGCTGTTTAAAAGATATTTAAATGTTACTCGTAGCCGCTTTAAGACAAACATGTAAAGAGAGCTCCAATAATGTGTACACAACAAACACAGACCTTAACTGTTTTCAAAAAGAATACTGGGGGAAGGTACAACACTTTGAGTAAAAAAAATAAAATAAACCCCATCATCATTCCTGCTTGCTTATCGTACATTGTTTTCAGATTTGTTTTGCCATCTTCTGCACTTTGTGAGCAGTTTCAGAAAAAAGAAAAATTGAAAATTTCCAATGAATGCTGTTAGGCCAAAATGTGTAATTAAAGCTGGTTATGGATTTTTATTTCAGGCTGTAATACCCAAAAAAGTTGACTATTTCAAAAAGTGTATGATGACTTTCAATAGGCACTTTAAGATTATTTCAGAATGCCTTGGTATATTTAATCAATGGTTTTGAACACTGTGGAACCTTGTTATGGTCCATCTTAACCCAAACTGCCTGACAAGAGGAAATGAATGACAGTCACTTACTTATCAAAAGAAACAAGCTTTTCATCCCGGGGAGCATCTTCACTCTGAAAGGAGAAGGAAAAACCCAGCTAGTCAAATCATCAAAGCATACATTCTAATCACATGACTCTGAAGTCATCCCTACTGTGTCATTAATGTGCTGAGGTTCATATTTGCCCTGCATTCCAATCCCTATACTTTCTGCTATTAGGTATGGTAGAAAAAAATATTTAGGATGTCCCAATTCTTGTGGTCAGATTTAGCATGCTTAAAATTACCATGATGCCTACTACATCAGTTGGAGATTTTAGTGTTGACATCAGCATGCTATTTGGGGCGATTCTGACACACAATCCAGTGCGCACCGGAAGTGACGTCACATCGACGGAGCCTCTGTATAAAAACATCCGGGGATGAGACGTATATACAAGCGAGAGGCAAGATCGAGGCGCAATGTAATGATGAAATAAATAAGTAAAAGTATGTCCCAATTGTTTACCTACTGCATGCTATTGCTCACTAGATTATTTTTATGATCAACTGTAGTATGTAGAATAGAAAAAAGAAAAGGAGGAGATTTGGATCACAGGGTTTTGATGTGTCATGACTTGACTGTGTCCTTACCGAGAGGCGGGACCCGGCTCTGGCCCGGGCTACTGACTCTTTCTCCTTCTCTGCCGCGCGGCGCTGGATGGCCTGAAAGTTATTGAGCGCCGCTGAGAAATCATTCATGAGCCGGTCACGCTGGAGCTTCTGCTGCCTCTGGACACAGACACAGACACAGACAGACAGGCAGACAGGCACACGGACACACGGACACACAGACACACAGACACACAGACACACAGACACACAGACACACAGACACACACACACACACACACACACACACACACACACAAAGAGGGAGATGGATGTCAGGAGACCAGGCAGAAACAATAGGAGGAATTCGAAGGATTTCAAGCAGAACAAATATATAGTAAGAATTATCACAACAAAATTCAACTGTTGGAGAAGTTGTCATGGAAAAAGTTAAAACGTATTTTTTGCCAGTTCAAAAATATTTCAAATTTTGCAAACAGCTGAAAAATGTAACACCGCAACAAACTCCTGACCCTAATGACATTGACTGAGATCTATTAAGAATTGTAAAATGTTATCTTGGCTGTGTGTTATTCTGTGCTGCTGTAAGGTGACTTTTAACGTCACCAGGGTTAGACAGCTGGAGTTCAAAGTAGCCGCGGTAAGACAGACAGGTGTGGTTAAAAGTAGACCATGACCTTCAGAGTGGCACAGCAAACAGTCTGAATACTTATGTAAATGAGGGTTTTTAGATTGGAAAAAAAAGATCGATTTAAAATGTAAAATGACATCTACAACACTCTAAAATGTCAAGTGAAGAGTAAAGAAGGGTGAGCATTTTTTAAGAGCCACTATATAGCAGGTTTTATTAGGCAGATATTGGAATGACATAACACAGGGTGCAGCATCGAGAGATGCCAAATGTCTTAACTGATATTAACTTATTTCACCGTCTCTATTTAACATTTCTCTAAGTGATTTTATTTAAATATGTTATGTATTCTTTTCTGTCTGTAATTTTCATCTCTCGTTCCTTAAGAAACTAAAAACATTTAATATTGTTAAAAAAAAAATGTGTTGACCAAATGATCATTTGACTTGCAATACTCATTTTTAAACAATATTAGTTCACACTATGTAAACATTCACACTCCGCTGCCCTCCAGTGGTTATTCAATAGAAAACAACACTGTGGTTGACAGCAATGCATGCTGCTTGTTGCAACTGATGCCATCATAGTCATTTTAAAGATGATTCAATCACATACAGCACATGACTAGTAAACACTAAAGCAGATGTGTAGTAAGTATGGTAGCCTGTCACTTACTTGCTCCGAGGGGGATAAGGGCAGGGGGATTGATCCCAACTCTTTCAGGTGCTTGTTGGTCTCTTTGGCCAGCTGGTTGGTATAGTGTTGGATCTGCTGCCTGACAAAAAACAAAAGTTTACAATGAACAGACTGATGAGTCAATTCGCCCAAATATAAAAGTGTGCGTGTGTGTGTGTGTATGTGTGTGTGTTTGTGTGTGTGTGTGTGTGTGGGACAGCGAGTAGAAACAATAAGGGCCAGATTAGTGTAGTTGAGGTTGATACATACAGACGGTCCTGCAGTTCACTGGTGTCCTGACTGGTTCCCAGCTGGCCCACCATGCTCTTGATCTGAGCAGCTGTAAACACGACACACAGCAATAAGGCTCAGTCTTGTAATGGAAGATACAAAATGACCCAAAAATGTATTCTAAAATATCTCCTTGATTTCCCAGCTCTATATGGCATCAACATATGAACAGAGATGAGAACAAAGTTTATAAAAGCTGAACATCATGGGAATTAAAAAAAAAAATCTTAAAAAATTCATAAAACAATTTTAAAACAATGAAATCACCTGCATTGACAGTGAAAAGTGCTTATAACAGTGAGGCAGAGGTCAGACTGGATGAGTTTGTGAGCTTAGTGAGTAAATGAAGACTTACTGTTCTGTGTGATCTTCTGTATGTTGGAGCTGCATGTCTGTATGAGGCCATTGAAGTCCCTGGGAGCGGGCCGGTAGCTCTCTGCTTTACCGTACGACATGTCTGCCACAGTGGGATGGGGCTGAGGCGCTGGGCTTTAGCTGAAAACACGCTGAAACAGGGGAAACAATGAAAGTTAAAAAAAATATTAAATAACATTATATGCTAAAGGATTTGATTGGGGAACGTTAGTAATGGGCCAACATTGACCCCCTGAGAGGTGAACCACCCAACAAGTTCAATATAGTCATACTATGGGCATAACTGCTTGACAAAACGTAAAAACCCCAGTCATAGATAATGGCTATCATGACAGAGGTTATTAAACCAGGTTTGTCTCCTTCAGGTTCTGTTCACGTGCCCATCAAAGGGGGCATTAGAAGTGTCAATTGAAGTCTTTTCTGCACAAATCAGAGCGATCACCTGTCATCTAGAAAAAAGCAGACAATTGTCAACCGTGTGAATATAAAAATGGATTTATTTGAACACTGGATGTATTCTCAGCGCATAAACTGTTTATTTTTACCACAAGGACACATTGTAGAGCTCTAAAGCTTTGATCTTGATATTTGAATATAGTCCAGAAGAATTGCATTTTACATTGATGCTGTGGGCAAAGGGGGCCTGAACTGAACTGAATTGAATTGAAAAAATATTTCGAACAAGTAAATAATACAAAATTTAAAAAAGCAAGAATAAACAATAAAATAAATGAAACAAGTGGACAGTTACAATAAAGTCATATTTACACACAATGAAAACCACAAATGAAAATAAACTGTCTTCCTGAGGCTACTGTGGTGGTATGTGGGCCAAGCTACAGTATGATACATCATATGATGCAAAGGAATTCAATGAAGGAAGCATTTCATATGCATGTCATATTGGTTAATATAGTGCAAGTATGACCGTCTGCTATACTACAAACATAATTTAGTAGTTCAAATAACACATTTAATGTTTCTGCTCAGAGTCTGCATTAATAACAACTGAATCAAAGTCAAATCCAGTGGGGAAAACACAACGCATCACTTCAGTTAGTCCTGCTGGAATTTCACGGCATCGTTCAGTTCATTTACTACTAACAGACGGCTCAACACGTCTGCTTATATGACGTATTCTATCACTGACGAACTATAACACATTCCTCACTTAACCGTCGACCTCGCCCATAGACAGTGATCTCGCCCCGTAGACCAGCAGTGTACAAAGGTTATCCATCAATACCATAGATAGTATAATAAATCAATACAGCACTCTGAACTGAACTGACACAGGAAGCAGGCTTGATGTCACATCTATTATTTACATCGCGCCACTGCCACACCAGTTTATCCACTCGTCGTGCTACATGTCAATTCATCACCTTTCAGTCTGATAAAAATGAGGATTTCGTCGTTTTATTGAAATAAGAAGAGAATAAGCGTGTCTGACTTTTTGCGAGCAACAACTGAAAGCTTGCTAACAAGTTAGCCTGCTGACGTCGAATCAGTCAGCTGATCCACATTAGTCAACATGTTAGACAAGTGCCTCTTGTTCAGCCGTAAACTGAACGTATTGTGTACATGCGTTGTAAACACATGTGTTATGTACATTGTTAGTCAGTTAGCTCAAAGACTTATCCATTTCGCGCTTGTATCAACTAAAAGTACCGAGAGACAGAATCATTCTCAGCTGTTAGCTTTCTAGCTAACTGACTTAGCCAACTTGTCAGCTTTCAGTTATTTAGGGATAAACAGTTTAGCGTGTCGTTCAGCAAAAACACTTAGAACAAACAACATAGTGTCAAGTAAATAGTTTAATTAAAATGAATACTTGCGTATTTGGCTGATTTAAAATGAGCACATAGGCGTAATGTTCTTCGTTAAGCCCTTCCTTTTTTTCTTCTTCTTCCTTTTCTTCTTCTTCTTCTTCTTCTTCTCTCATGTTTAGAGTGGATCGCTAAACAAACATATTTAGATGTATAGCGCCAACTACTGCAACGGAGTGTGTACCACTAGTAGGGCTACAGGGATAGATCAGTATTTTTAAAGTGGGGTTGTGTAGGGTGCATAGTAAGTAAGTGTGTTGCCTTATTGAGATGGCAGCGCAGTCAATAGTATAAAGAGTTTGTCGGATACTGTAATGAAGTCAGCCTTGTATTGTTGCAGAGGAGGCCAGAAGGAAAAACAAAGTTTTTCTCCACATAAAAAAAATCTCAGTTTAGCGTACAATTGAAGGGATATTTTGGTTTAAGGTTAGAATTTATAAAGTATGTGGAGAAAAAAACGTTTTCTTCTGCCAAAAATACTGTTCTCAATCACCATCATTCATCTCAACACGTACGGCAGATTTAGTAAAATAAAAGCCAAACTCGAAATGGATAAAATTATGCCCTTTAAGACACAGGCTAAAAATGATAAATGATAATATGTTCCTAGTACAGAGGGCCCCTCTACTATAGGCCCCTGAGAAGAGTAAAGTCTCAGTTCAAAACCAATTGAATCAGAGGGTCTACAGGGGCATTGTGGAGAGAGAAGTGAGAGTAGGCCTATGCATGGTTCAGAGTTAGGGTGGGTCTCACTCACTCTGGGAAAATTGGTCTTACCATACCTCATCCACCTTTTCTCCCTCTTTAATTATTTCCAGACGGGCTAAATGTTGAGGCTGGAAGGCGTTTCAAGGGTCTGGGCATTGTGTGTGTGTGTGTGTGTGTGTGTGTGTGTGTGTGTGTGTGTGTGTGTGTGTGTGTGTGTGTGTGTGTGTGTGTGTGTGTGTGTGTGTGTGTGTGTGTAAATGCATGAGGACAGGGGTGGACCAGAGGGCAGTATGCCACCCAACACTCTATAAAAAGGTCCTATGAGATGTCTTATGTCTTAAAGAAATCCCCTGTCTTGTCTCCTGCGGATTGTCAGCTTACAGCATCATACAACACAGTGTTGTCAGCCTCTGCCTCCCTCTAAGCCTGCAATAGTGCTAAAGTGTTTTAAAGGTGAGGCATTCCTGCCCTCACTCTGCGTGCCAGTGGTATTTCCTCTCAGACCTGAAAATCCAAATGGGAAATGTCTCCCTTTGCCAGCTCCTAACAGTCAAAACAAATTCCCAAGCCAGAGGACATTCACCGCCGGCTGCTCCATGAACACCATGTCCTCAACATACATACTCTGATGCACTTCTTAAGCAATATGGGATCCACATTGATACATGTCTTACACTGAACCACTAGCAATGTGTTTGTTTTCATTTTTACAATTGTTTAAACAAAAATGGAAAACCTGCATATTAATTAAATAAATAATTGGAACTAGATATATTTGGAGAATATATAAAAAAAAATGTTCAACATTGTTTTAAAAAAAAAAACAGATTATGAAAATTGGATCAGAAGGGAATCGTGGTGTCAGTTCGATATCAGATGAGTTCCAGCCATATCTGACCCCAGACTTATATTGGATTGGATCGAGCCCATCCCAAGTTAAACTAAGGTAAAAAAAAGCTACAGAAGTTGCTGTGTGTGTGTGTTTGTGTGTGTATGTGTGTACTATGTAGCTCCATTGGTTGATTCAGAATATCATGGTTGTTGCTCTTTAAGTCATTTCATGAAGCGTTCCTTTTGTTTTTCTATTGAAGAGTCTGGGGTGTCATGGGGCACTCAGCTTGTAAACAAACCTCATGACCTGAGATTAGCAGGGGGATATTGGTCAGTTGTCATGGAGATGGTTCAGCTGTTATCACATGACTTCAACATACAGTGGTCACGTGATAAGAGTTAGTTAAGTTTCACAGATGGAATTTTACTTGGAGAGGCAGCATGCGGGGAATGCGTAAACATAATATTAAATACTTGAAAGAAATGTTAGATTGTTAGAAAGTTTTAGTTTTTTGTTTTATTCATTTGTTTGTTTGCGTTTGTTTGATCATTTTATTTATTGTATTTTGTTTATTAGCTGTTTCATAATACAGTCTGGTGGGTGGTGGTTATGCTCCTTTAAGCTTGTTGCTAACCTTCAATAAAAATCATCATCATCATCATCAGAAGAAGAAGAAGATGATGATAACAAGTATATCAAAAATGGTCTCTGGTGTGAGATTAATCTTTCCTATATCTTTGATATGTTATTGCTGCTAGCGGTTTACTTTTCATTGGAAGGAATAGTACACCATCTTGGTACGTACATGTAGTTTTCATGATAAATATGTAACCATGTGAATATTATTTCTGAATAGGACAGCCATCATGTCTTACCCTGGACCAAACAGACCGACCAATCACTTGTCCTTTCAACTCTGTAGTACATCAAAGAATTGGGAAGGACATTTGCAAATAAACAGGTTTAAATGTGTGGCTAGGGTTATTGAGCCAAAACACTTGGTTAAGATGTTTGAAAGATGGAGGTTAGGTAACTTGCATTGTGATGAGACACAAAGTCCAGTATCTTCACTTAAAGGTGCATGTTCTTCTGCATACTAATCCACCCTCTGTTTCTGTGGATCGGATGAACCGTCTGCAATGCTTCCAAAAATGTATTACAGTAAATTAAAACTGTTGAGGACAAAGACCTTACCTCTAGCTGCTTTCCTCTGGTTAGTAGAAACCCATGTCTGCTCAAGTGCTTTGCATTCCTGTGGTTTGACTGGCACTTCCTGCCATGAACAAGAAGCACGGCTTTGTCAACTGTTATTTCTCTGGCTTTTTTTTTCTTTTTTAGAATTTGAAAGATCTGAGGACATGTGTAAATGGAAGAAGGCATCTGTATCTAATGATTAAGGGCATTTATTCCAGTGTACTTAAAAGTGTTTGTGAGGGATTGTGGACAGTACATTTGTGAACTTTTTTTTGAAGCAAGACTAAACACGTTATACCTATATCTGTGACACTCAGTATAGAACGCTGTATATACATTTTTCATCATAGGATAGATACAAGGTGATGACTGAGAACAACTTTGCATGGATTTGTAGTGACCCTTCCCTCTAAAGACCTTGTTCACACTAGACACGACGCCTGAGTGTGGTGTGCATCTTTTTATTTATGCCCATGTCCATATATCCATGTTAACCCCCCATTTAACATCCTGACTGTGTAATATTTTGCTAATAATCCTAAACTACATGTTGTAAATGCACATGCATTATGTTTCTTTTTACCACAACTCATTACTTGACTAACGTTTGACATCTTTACACCGAGTTTTCATTAGGCCTACATACTCTGCTACATGTACATGCTAGCAGTACATGCTAACACATTACCTCTGTTATCTCTATTCAACAAGAGCTATCTACGTCACTGGGCTATGTCACTTCTATTCGATGAACCTGTAATGACATGCATACAACAGAGTGTATGTTTACCGTTGAGAGGGTTAATGTACAGGGGGTGTATAAAGCTCACATTATATGACACACAGCCATTAATAACAGTATTTACCTGAGGGCAAACATCTGGGAAATTTGTAATCTCTATTTATTCTGTTCCCTTTTATTTATACAGATAAATCCCATTGAGACCGCAGACTATTTTTCACGGGAGATCTGTTCCCATTCCCACGTTGCCATTCACACACACATAGCAGGCTTGCTATCGGAAGCAACTCGGGGTTCAGTGTCTTGCTCAAGGACACTTTAACATGTGGCAGGGAGACGGGGGATTAAACCAACGACCCTGTGGTTGAGGGTCGAACGCCCTACCCACTTCGCCACAGATGCCCCAATGCCTCTCGAGCCTATGCTAATAATGTTCAGATTTATTTTTTCCAAAGTGCTGGTGTGTAGAAGTGGTTATTTTACTGAGTGTCTCAAAACCAGTTGATAAAGTATCAACCAATCTCCATTGTTGGTTCAGGTGCAACATATTAATATCCTTGGGGTTATCTTTCTCAGAGCGGCAGACGTTAAAGAAAAACCCACAGTTTGATGAGAAGCCTTCATATTCTGATATTTCAGCAGGGAAAGTTACCGAATGTGATCATTATGTCTGGGCCCTAATCACTCTTTGATAACTCCACCCTCCTGAGTCAGGGGCTAAGCTAGCTCTAATAACACCAGTCAGCGCTTTAGAAAGGTGAGGTCATCGGCACAAGCAAACACAACTCGGCCTGAGATAAAAAAAAAAAGAGTGGTTTCAGATTGTGACACAGACTCTTTAGTCTAGCTATAGGCCTACTCAGCAGGTGGTTTCAGGAAGTGGATCATACAATAAGCCGGTCAGCCCTCACACAACGTCTGGGATCCTACCAGAGCAGGGAGGGAGTTGGCAGTACATTGGGATTTCAGAGTGTGTTGATATCTGTAAGAAAAAACAAGAAGAGATTTGGTGTCTTTGAACACTTAAGCTAAGGGCCCTGGGTACCTTCAAATGTGGCTTAACCAATTTAGGCTATATCATGCTGTTATCAGGAGAAAATAGTCCTGTTTATTCTCATCCAGTTAGTAGTTAGGTTAGGTATTTGAAGTAATTTCGAAGAGCAATCTGTCAATCCTGGATAAGTTGGAACCCTAGTGTGAACTGGTGCCATGGATCAATGGACATACGTTTTATTTTATGTTGTGTATTATGGGTGTGTGATTGGTGAGGGGGTTTTCAATGGATGTGCAAGGGGAAAATTAAGTGTTGACCATCAGTTTGATATGAAAATGAAAATCTCCAAAGCAATTTACAGAAAAAGAGTTCCGATTAATTAATCATTTGATTTAAAGTTAAAGGACAAACTCATTTTCATGTCTTGTGAAAAGTTGTGTTTGTTCTGGCTACTATCCAACACTATACATGTGGTCCGGTTGAGGTAAGGATAGAGAAAGGTTGTGCAGCAATGCAACACACCGAGTACAAAAAGTGGATGGTGAGCTTCAGCCTTTGTGTTTCTCATGGAGTACCAATACCATGTCTTAAAGTGCAGATTTTTGGAAACAAGTATTTCATAAAAATCAATACAGCTTTGTGAAATGTTCAACTCATTTTCCAAAATCATCTCCTTTAATACATGCGATCTATTTCCAAATTCGGTCACCAACATTCCTGAATCTCAAACTGGATCGCTGTGGAGCTGTAATATGGCTCATGGCTTCAAAAAGTCATATGTTACAGAAAATAGTCAAACCAATTCTAAAGGCTGATGTACATTGTTAAGAGGATTGCAAATTTACATTCTAAATGACCACGCTACTGTAAGTTCCCCTTCAAAAATCAACACACCAGTGGCCCACATTAGCCCACCTCCACCCACCAGTATGAAGAGACATGGCTCTGGTTTCTCGGGGCCACACCCCACACTGCGCTGGTATTTAAGCCACTCTCTCCTCCCAGGTTTTCATCTGCTACTGCTGCACGGACAATAACAAGTGCAACAAGGAACCAGCACTATACTGAGTGGAAAGATGTCTGTGGAAACTTCAGCCGCATTCTCTCTTCTACTCGCTATTATCTCTTTGGTAAGTTTTTTTTTCTTTTAACAAACATATATAATGTGTTGAAATTAAAAAAGTCATTTGTAGATCAATTTAAAGGTTGATAATTTGTATTTTTATTCAGCGTGAGAGTGAGACATTACTGTGGGGTGTAGTCATGCCATCATGAAGAACCTCATGATGTGTGAGGATTGTGGCATTATGGGTAAAAATATTGAGCAGCTCTCATACTTCTACAATAGAATTTCTCTTTCTACTATTTACCATCTGTCGGTGTCATTTTGTCCTTTCCCAAAAAAATCTTCCACCTCTGATGCTCCTCAGTGGAAAGGAAGCAAAACATGGAACATATTTGCTGGTCCATGTCATCACAGTCTGGCGTCGCCATCTTGTGGCACTCTGAACACTTCACTTCATTGAACCAGACCAAAACAATAACCTTACAGCCTCCCACCAGAAAACTTTATTATATCCACTATAAGAAAGTATCTGCTCTGCTATGTGGTTATTTAATATGTTTGGTATTTTCAATTTTTATGGTAACTATATTGTAAAAAAAGTACTTGTTTTGCCTTTTTTTGCAAATATGTTTGGCCTATTAAGGCGTCATAAGTGTAGCTCTAAAAGCTTACTTTTATGTTACAATTTATTCACTAACTCCATACACAATGTACAAGTATGCTTGAACATGCCCAGATATTACGCTTTACATTGAAACTGGTCCTCATACTGTATATACATTTAAAGAAGTGTTTTTTTTGTCATTGGCTCAACCAAGTAGATTTAATATGTTTAACTTGACTAAGTGGAAGTGCCTGCTTGTAGAACTCGCCTTAATAGAAGTGACTGACCAGAAAATTGATAAACAGTATGTGCTGTTAGGAGGTTGCAGTAGATGTTCATACCATGTATAGGAATACTGCAAACCTTTGTATGGATTTATTTTTGGCCAATTAGGGACAGTACAACAAGCTATAAACAAAACATTTTCCATATGTTGGGGTGTTAAGTTTTTTAGCAAATGTGCTAGCAAACAGTTGGCTATTTACAGACCGATTTTACAATATGATCTCTGGTGCTTCCTTATCACCAGAGCAGCTGCTTGTGTCACATTAGGCAAATTCATGCTCTGGTATCAAAAACACTTATAAACTACACTTGCTTTTCTTATTATATATAATCTTACCATGTGTGTGTGTGTGTGTGTGTGTGTGTGTGTGTGTGTGTGTGTGTGTGTGTGTGTGTGTGTGTGTGTGTGTGTGTGTGTGTGTGTGTGTGTGTGTGTGTGTGTGTGTGTGTGTGTGTGTGCATGCCCGTGCATGTGTGTGTGTTGCAGACAATGGGGCAGGAGTGTCCCCAGCCCTGTGCCTGTCCTACCCAGCCCCCTGCCTGCCCTGTGGGGAGCAGCCTGTTGCTGGATGGCTGTGGCTGCTGTAAACTGTGTGCCAGGCAGCAGGGAGAGGCCTGCTCACTGCTGCAGCCCTGCGATCATCACAAGCAGCTCTACTGTCACACTGACACAGGAATATGCACGGGTAATAATACATTCTCCTTTTATACACTCTCCTTGGAATATTTCCATTTCGATTTTGTCATAGAGCTGATTGAATGGCCTTGTGGTCGGACACATTTTAAAGTGCAGAACATTGGAGAGTAATATAGCAAATGTAAAAAAGCTCAAAACTTTAAAGTCGCTAGAGATGTTAGCTGAGTCCAGTTAGTCCTTCAGCCATCATCACAATCGCTCCAATAATCCTGTCCACATTTAAAAACACAACAATACTTGGCCAAAGTGCTGTACATTAAAAAAAAAAGTAGTGTGTAAAGAGGAAAGAGAAGCTGAAATGTGATCTTCTAAATGTCTGCCAGTATAGCTTTTTAGTTTATTGTTAATTACAGAAAGTATTTTGAAAAACACACAACAATAACTACTTTCTTTCTATTTAACTCGCTCATGATTCAAGATTCAAGAGATTCAAGATTGTTATATGAACAACAATAACAGCAGCAGTTCAACATTCAATAATGTAATATAACATAAGAAAAGTATACAAAAACACACACGTGAAGAAGCTGATCATTTGCTATTTAATTAGTTCATTCTAAATACTGTCTACTTCACTATGCAGAACGAGGATTGAATAGAGTGCTGTGTGTTTTCTTGATGCCTGCAGCTCAGGAAGGTGAGGGGTGCGAGTTGGGAGGGCTGACGTACCGCAGTGGGGAGTCCTTCCAGCCCAGCTGTAAACACCGCTGTGTGTGTATGAACGGAGAGATCGGCTGTGTGCCGCTGTGTACCAGGGACATGCCCATCCCCTCCCCTGACTGCCCCTACCCACGACGCATCACCATCCCTGGGAGATGCTGTGAGGAGTGGGTGTGTGAGCAGACACCTCACGAGGACCAACACTTTCAGTCAGTGATGGCCGGTCAGTGTGTCACATGAACTGCTCTTCATATTTTTTTCGTTTTAGTTTTACCCAGAGTGAGCATTCAACTGTTTTAGATTGATTGACTGTCACTGTAAAATGTGTATATCCCGCTTCACGGGATATACACATTTTAATTATATGTTTTAAGAGCATGTATTAGGACTTAACACACACACAACACACACACACACACACACACACACACACACCACACACACTCATGGCACACACACACATTAAACTCTCACCCCGGGATAGTGGCATTGTTCACCATGGACAAATATCAATCAGTCTGGTATGTGATAGTAACCAGGGTTTAGACCACAGGTGCAGTTTATACTGTAACTTCTGAAGACCCAGCAATAGGTCAACTCATTTACTTAATCATGTGACCTTGACCACAAGCGAGCAGATTTAAAACTATTGTAAACAGTTATCCACACATAACCTAATGACAGAGCTAAGGCCCCATTCAGTTTATGTTACAGTAAGTTGACCTCTTTTATGTGATCACTACTTTTGTTGCATATATTGTCAATTTACCCTAGTTTTAGAGGATAAACAAAACCCAATTTGAGAAATAAACCAGTGGCTACTCTTTCCAGCCGACTTGGTCCCTCACTCTCATCTTTTTTTTGCAATTACCTTCTTTCTCACACCCGTTTTTTCATCCCTTTGTCTCCACCCCTCCTTCCTCCTCCTCTTCCAGGAGCCTCTCACACTCGTCCCTTGCCCTCATCCAGAGGCTCTTCTCAGCTAGCAGAAAGCCCCACAGGTAACTGCATAGTCCAGACTACAGAGTGGAGTCAGTGCTCGGCCACCTGCGGCATGGCTGTCTCCTCCCGCGTCACCAACGACAACCAGCGCTGCCAGCTGGAGAGACAGACCAGGATCTGTATGGTCCGACCCTGCAACAGCCAGCAGGACAAAGACATTAAGGTCAGTGTGGTCGTCTGTTACACACTCAGTCTAGAAGTAAATGTTTCCTGCCAGGTGTTGTTAGTTCAAAGCTGACCTTTAGAAAAGACAATAGCCATGAACTGCAATTCTTACAAGGCACTAGCACTCAGTGAATATGTCCTCATGATCTGCTGCCTGTAAGTACTGTTTTTGTGCTGAAAAAGATTACTGTGTTTATTCACAGCCTAGGCTCTGTAAACGGGCATGTTGCTAGCTACTGTTGGCCCCCTTTGTTTACATACCAGTTTACAGAGCCTAGGCTGTGTATTAACAGTGGATTTTTTCAGTGCACACACAGTACATACAGGTAAGTGGATCATGATGAAACGTTCACTGATTTTGAAAAAAAGTGCTTTTGTCCAAAAGCATTCTCCAGAATCACTGACTTCAACTTTAACATAACAATAAATAGAAGTTCCTTCTGCAGTACAACCTAACCATTCTAGAGCTGTGTCCTGATACTCATGCATACTATATATCATGTACTACATGCTACAATACATCATGACAGCCATAAATGTGAATCTATGATGATGCTCCCACAGAAAGGGAAGAAATGTGTCCGGACACCAAAGGTCCAGCAGGAGATGCGTTTTGAGCTGTCGGGCTGCTCCAGCACCAGGCTTTACAAACCAAAGTTCTGTGGCGTTTGCACCGACAACCGCTGCTGCACTCCACACCGCACGGTCACCGCTGAGGTGCAGTTCCTCTGTCCGGAGGGAGACGTCTTCACCAAGAAGATGATGTTCAT